>MU789476.1:54708-79080 GCA_026770625.1 Nicotiana glauca
TATATATATATATATATATATATATATATATATATATATATATATATATATATATATATAAAACAAGGTAAAATAGTATAAACTGCGACAATATAACTAAAATAATAATAGTTGATAAAGAATAAGTCACAGAAAAAATATAACTCAGTACACAGAGATAGCAACATGGGATTGCCCAGGATATCGTCCCGTAGTCCCAAAGTAAACACACAACAATCTCAATAAAAGAATCTTAAGTTCTATTCAAGTTCGTACCAAGAAAATAGTGATTTCTATTCTAAACATATTGCACATAATTTAAGTAAATGGTTTAAGTATATAGAACAACTAAATCATTTAAGTATGCTTTCCTAAGTTAAATAGTAGGCTGAAGATATAAGTGGTGTTCAACAAAAAGGAAACACATATATTTACTTATTGAAAACAGGATTTTTCCAACAATTAGAACGTATACGCACTCGTCACCTCACATACACGGCATTCATATAATAACAATATCAAATCCTAAGGTGAGTTCTCCCACAAAAGGTTAGGTAAGCCGCTTATCTTGAACCAGCTCAAAATCAACCCGAAATCACGCTTTTGCCATGAGTATCCAACTTTGAGTGACCCAAATATAAACAAATAAATTTAATAATGTAAATATAACTACAAACAATAAATTTATCTAAAGGGATCAAAGCTAAGGTAAAAAAATAAAAATAAAAATTCCCAAAAATCCTTTACGGGCTCACGTTTCAAAATCGGCTAAAAGTTACAAATTATGAACACCCATACCAAACTCACGAGTCTAACCATAATAAAATCACTCAAATCTGATACCAAAATCTCGATTAAATTCCCAAAATTCAGCCTAAGAACTTTTCCTCAATTCTCCCAAGCTTCACCCTAAATCCGAAATCAATTGATGAATTTAAGCTTAGATTAATAGGATACAATCAAAAAGGGATTAGGAATTAACACCCAATGATCTTCTCTTTAAAATCCCCACACAATCTCCTTCCCCCAAGTTCCAATTTAATTTTCCAAGTTATGAACTCGAACCTTTGATTTTTCATATTTTTTCCATCGATATCCGCACCTGCGATCCCACACCAGTTGGAAAACATCGCAGGTGCAAAATCCACTAATCCGGGTTGGGTCCGCATCTGCAGTCGCGCATCTACAATTTCCCATCCGCATCTGCAGTCCCTGGAGAACAAGGACAAACTCGCTTCTACGACTACCGAGCCGCTTTTACGGTGATGCACCTGCAGTCCCACATACGGAGGTGCGATTATAGCAGGTTCAGCAATATCAGAAATTTCCTAAGTCCAATTCAACTTCCGTTGAGCATCTGAAACTTACCCGAGCACCCGAGACCTCAACCAAACATGCCAACCAATCCTAAAATATCATACGAACTTAATCCAATCATCGGATCACATTAACCAATGATAAAACTATGATTCACCCTCCAATCCAAGCCTAATGAACATGAAATCACAAGAATTCTATAACCGATGCCAAAACCAACCAAACCATGTCCGATTGACCCCAAATTTTGCACACAAGTCACATTCAACACTAAAAAGCTATTCCAATTTTTGGAATAGGATTCCGATCCCGATATCAAAATATCACTATCGATACGGAAAGTTCAAAAGTTTGACTTCGATATTTCAAGCCTAAATAAACTACGGACCTCCAAAACACAATCCGAACAAGCCCTTAAGCCCAAAATAACTCAACGGAGCTAATGCAATCGACATAATTCTAGTCTGAGGTTGTCTTCACACTTTTTCAACTATGGTCCAAATTCTAAAGATTAAGCTCTCATTTAGGGACATAGTTTCCCAAAACACTCCAAAACTCAAAACGAATCCTCCCGGCAACCATAATAGCAGAAACAAACAGGGGGAAGCAGTTAATAGGGGATCGGGGAATGAATTTTCAAAATGACCGGCCTGGTCGTTACATCCTCCCCCTCTTAAAACATTTATTTGTCCTCGAACGAGCATAGAGACATACATGAAGTGGTGAAAAGATGAGGGTAACGGCTGCGCATTTCCTGCTCGGTCTCCCACGTTGCCTTCTCAAGTGGATGACCCCACCACTGAACCTTCACTAATTCAATGTCCTTTGAACTCAACTTTCGTAGTTGCATGTCCAATATAGCCACTAGCTCCTCAATATAAGATAGATCATTGTCCAACTAGACTGAACTGAAATCCAACACATTCGAGGGATCATCGTGATACTTCCAGAGCATCGAAACATGAAATACCGGATGAACTCCTGCCAAGCTGGGAGGTACGACAAGCTCATAAGCAACCTCCCCAACACGTCTCAATACCTCAAAAGGACCAATAAACCTCGGACTCAATTTCCCCTTCTTCCCAAATCTCATAACACCATTCATAGGCAAAACTCAAAGCAAGACCCGCTCTCCAACCATATAGGGAACATCATGAACCTTCCGGTTCGCATAACTCTTCTGACTGGACTGGGATGTACAGAGTCTATCCTGAGTCACCTTAACCTTCTCCAAGGCATCCTGAACCAAGTCCTTGCCCAATAATCTAGCCTCGCCCGGCTCGAACTAACCCACCGGGGATCTACATTGCCTACCATAAAAAGCCTCATACAGTGCCATCTAAATGCTGGATCGATAATTGTTGTTGTAGGCTAACTCTGCCAGTGGCAAGAACGGATCCTAAAAACCTCCAAACTCCATCACACATGCATGGAGCATATCCTCAAGAATCTGAATAGTGCCCTCGGACTATCATCCATCTAGGGTGAAATATTATGCCAAACTCCACCCGATTACCCAATTCATATTGTACGGCCCTCTAGAACCGTGATGTGAACTGAGTACCTCTATCTAAAATGATAGAAACTGGAATACCGTGCAGACGAACAATCTTCTGGATATATATTTCCGTCAACCGCTCCAAGGAATAGGTAGTACACACAGGAATAAAGTACGCGGACTTGGTCGGCAGATCACCCAAATGGCATTGAACATCCTCAAAGTCCGTAGGAGTCCAACCATGAAGTCCATGGTGATATGCTCCCACTTCCATTTTGGAATCTCTATCTGCTGATGTAAACCATCCGGTCACTGGTGCTCATACTTTACCTGCTGATAATTGAGGCATCGAGCTATAAACCCAATTATATCTTTCTTCATCCGCCTCCACTAATAGTGCTGTCTCAAATCCGGGTACATCTTTGTGGCACCTAGATGGATGGAATATTGCAAATTGTAGGCCTCCTTTAGAATCATCTCTTGAAGCCCATTAACATTGGGTACACATATCTGACCCTACATCCTTAATACCCCGTCATCACCAATGGTCACATTTCTGGCATCGCCATACAGAACCTTGTCCTTGAGGATAAGAAAATGAAGGTCATCAATCTGACACTCTCTAATACAATCCAACAAGGAAGACAGAGAAATCACACAAGCTAGAACCCGACTGGGTCCAATCGTACAAACTGGATGGCTAAGGCCCGGACATCCATCGACATGGGCCTCTCCGCTGCTGGTAGATAAGCCAAACTCCCCAAACTCTCCGCCTAGAGACTCAAAGCATCGGCCACTACATTGGCCTTGCCCAAGTAATATAAGATAGTGATATCATAGTCGTTCAGCAGCTCTACCTTATCTAGTGCAAATTAAGTTCTTTATGCAAACTCTGGTGATCAGTATAAATCCCACAAGGAATATCATACAAATAATGATGCCAGATCTTCAAGGTGTGAACAATAGCAGCTAACTCAAGATCACGAATATCTCATGCATGTTTAGCTGTCTAGACGCGTAGGCTATCACCCTACCATCCTACATCAATACCGCTCTAAGGCCAATCCTCGAGCCATCACAATAGATAGTATAAGACCCCGAACCTATAGGCAATATCATTACTGGGGATGTATTCAAAGCTATCTTGAGCTTCTGGAAGCTCTCCTCACTCTCTTCCGTCCACAGGAACAGAGCACCCTTCTGGTCAGCCTGGTTATAGGTGTTGAAATAGATAACAGTCTCTCAACAAATCGACAGTAATAACCTGCCAAGCCAAGAAAACTATGGATCTCTGTAGCTAAGAATGGTCTGGGGCAACTCTGCACTACTTCTATTTTCTTCGGATCCACCGTTATCCCTTCACTCGACACTACGTGACCCAAGAATGCCATGAAATCCAACCAAAACTCACATTTCGAGAACTTTGCATATAATTTCTTTTCTTTCAAAGTTTGAAGCACTGTCCTCAGGTGTTGCTCATAATCTTCCTGACTCCGGGAGTATACTAGAATATCATCAATAAAGACAATGACGAACGAGTTAAGATATGGCTGGAACACGCTGTGCATCAAATACATAAATGTTGTTGGGGCATTGGTCAGCCCAAATGACAAAACAAGGAACTTGTAATGACCATATCGAGTCCTAAAAGCAATCTTCGGGATATCTGGCTCTCGAATCTTCTACTGATGGTAACCTAAATGCAAGTCAATCTTAAAAAACACTCATGCACCCTGTAACTTGTCAAACATATCATCAATACGAGGTAAAGGATACCAGTTCTTCACTGTAACCTTGTTCAACTAGCAATACTCAATGCGCATACACATAGAACCATCCTTTTTCTTTACAAACAAGATAGGATCACCCCAAGGTGACAAACTGAGCCGAATAAATCCCTTATTAAGCAATTCGTGTAACTGATCCTTTAACTCAGGGAGGCCATACAATAAGGAGGAATAGAAATGGGCTGAGTGACAGCAACAAATCAATGCCGAAATCAATATCTCTGTCGAGTGGCATACCCAGAAGATTAGTTGGAAACACATCAAGAAAATCCCCTGCTACTGGGACTGAATCAATTGTAGGGGTATCAATACTGACATCTCTCATATAAGCTAGATACACGTCACGCCCCTTCTCAACCATTTGATGAGCCTTAAGGAATGAAATAAATCTATTCGAAGTGTGATATAAAGTACCCCTCCACTTTACTCGCAATACACCTGGCATAACCAGCATCATAGTTTTGGCATAACAATCAAGAAAAGCATAATGGAGCGACAACTACTCCATGCCCAAGATAACATCAAAATTTACCATGCTGAGCAGTAATAAATTGGCTCATCTCAAAACCACTAAGAGAAATCAAGCACGATCGATAAACACAGTCCACACCAAGAGAATCTCCCACAGGAGTAGAAACATAAATAGGGGAACTCAAAGAATCCCGAGATACGCCAAAATGCAGGGCAAAATAAGAGGACACATAAGAATAAGTATATCCTAGATCGAATAAAACTGATGCATCTTTATGACAAACCAGGATAATACCTATTATGATAGAATATGAGGTGACAGCCTCAATATGGGTAGGGAAGGAATAGTATATGGCATGGCCTCCCCCTCTAAGGCGACCTCTACCTCCCCGACCTCCACCTTTAGCTGGCTGAGCAAATGGGGTGGTAACTGGTGTTGTAATCATAGCCTAAGGACCTGGTGGAGTACGCTATGGCTGAGAAGTCTGTAGAGGTGCACCCCTCCTAAGTCTGGCGATATCTCTCACCATATGGCATGTGTCGCCATACTCAAAACAAGATTTGGAAGGACGTGGCAGGTGTGACTGGCCCAGGCCAGGTCTGCTAGACTGACCACTAAAAGCACCCTATGCAGGAGGCGCACTAGATACTGGAGATGCATAATAAGTCTCCTGAGGTCTAGGAAGAGCTGGAATACCACTGACCGCTAGAAGAGCTGAATAAACAGGGTGACTCATATATCCCCACTATGACAAACTGCAGCTGGGGCATGGGAACCAGAATAATGGCCTAACTCTCGAAACCTCTTAGGCTCTCTCTCCTTTTTATCCCAAGTATACATACCCTTTATTCTCCTAGCAATGGTCACCACCTACTGATAAGCAATATCCAGCTCCAACTCCCCAGCCATGCTAGATCTGGTGTTGGGAATAAGCCCCTCAATGAATCGATGAACTCTCTCGCGAACCGTAGAAACCAAGGCTTGTGCATGCCTAGTAAAAGAACAGCATACTCCAAAACAGTCATGGTACTCTGGTGTAAATGCTCAAACTCTGCGCGCCATGCTTCCCTAAGGCTCTAAGGAAGATACTCTCTCAAAAACATATCTGAAAACTGGGTCCATGTATGGGAAGCTGCCTCAGCTGGGCTGTCCAACTCATAAGTACACCACCACTGATAAGCTACTCCTCAAAACTGGAAGGAAGCGAAAGAAACCCCACTCGATCCCGATATACCCATAGTGCGGAGGATACGATAGCACTCCTCCAGAAATCCTAGAGCATCATCTGATGGTAGACCACTAAATGTAGGAGGCTTGTACTTCTTGAACCTCTCAAGCCTCCAGTGCTCATCCTCTGAAGCTGCTGCCCTGTCCTTGGGCTGAAGTGGGGCTACAGGGAGTACCGGTACAACCTCTAGGTTCTGATCAACCTGAACCCGTTGCTCAAGAATGCAGGCGGTGGGAGTCTATGCACCTCCCCCTGCAAGAGATGTGGCTACATCAAGGGGGATCAACCCTGGCTCAGCTAGAGTGGTGTACTTGCGCATGAACTGTGCAAGGATCTCCTGGAGAGCTGCAGTAGGAGTATCAGGTTCCTAGGCTCCGATTAGAGCTGATGGTGGCTCTTCCATGGTAACTCGCACAGGTGCTCTAACTGCACCATGTGCGCGCCCTCGGCCTCTACCCCGGCCCCGACCTTTGGCGGCTCTAGGGAGGGGGCGCAGGTGCCTAGTAAACTCTGGTAGCACTTGTACTCACTATATGTGAGAGAATAGAAGATAGAGGTTTAGAATTTTGATATAAATAATCTCGCACGACAAGGAATCAAATGAAATAGAATTTTCCTAACTATTACATAGCCTTTCGAAGATAAGTACAAACATCTCCGTACCGATCTACAAGACTCTAATAAATTGTCTTGTAATTCATGACTCCTATGAACCTAGAGCTCTAATACCAACTTATCACAACCCAAGTTCTCCATCTTTGAACTGTCGTGATGGCACCTAGTCTCTACGATTAGGTAAGCCTAACAAATTGCAAAAAAAAAAGGAAATGAAACATGAAACTGGGAAATTGAGGATAAAACATAATAAAAGAGTTTTAAAATGCCGCTCGACATATACAATTAGGGTTATTCATAAAAACCCAAAAAATCGAACCAAACCGAAAACCAAACCAAATCGACCAAAAAAATCGATACTTTTTTGTTTGGTTTAGTTTTGGGTTTGAATTTTAAAAACTGATCAAATTTGGTTTGGTTTTCTTTTTAATCAGAAAAAACTAAACCAAACCAACTATAGGAGTAGTTATTTCAAATTTATTATTACACCTATATATACGTTTATTTTTATATAAAGTTTTAAAAATTCAATGGTAAATGTTAATAGTTTGCACTTTTAGTATAGTTCTTTACCTTTACATTCTAGTTTGATTGGTATTTTTTTTAGTTAAGTGTAAAAATCCATTTCGTGTTAAAAATAATATATTTTTAATTGAGTCCTTAAATTATTCATCATTATTTGATTCAATTATCATCAATATATCTTTGTAAATAATAGATTTCTCAAAGGACAATTGATTTGATAGTGTTACATTGAAAATATGGTCTTCGGAGTATGTGTTTGGTAGTGTATTTCTTATATTTAAGTAAAAACCGACAAATAACCGAAAACCAAAAACCCAACATAAACCTAATTGAGAAAAAACCAACTTAATTGGTTTGGTTTGGTTCTAATATTTGAAATGCCGACTTACTTGGTTTGGTTTTTTTTAGGGAAAAACCGATCCAAACCGAACCATGAACACCCCTATATACAATATACATTCTCAAAATGAATCAAAAATCCCAAAATTGGGAATCTCATGAAATAACAAGCTATAGAAAGCTACACGGTATTCTAACTCCAGAATATCTAATCAAAAGTAAATACAAAAAAGTCTAAAGCTAAAGAGGAGAATAGAAAGGGACTTCTAGGTTTGCATACGCGGCATATATACCTCGAAGTCTCTAATATAGCTCGTCTAACTGATAGAATGGCCGAACAGAAGAACCTGGATCTAAAAATCAAAAACATGTGCAGGAAAGGGCATGAGTATACTACAGCGGTACCTAGTAAGTGCCAACCTAACCTCGATCGAGTAGTCACGAGGAAGGTTAGGGCTCTACTGGTTATTTATATATATAAGGTAAAACAGTATGAACTGTGATAGTATAATCAAAATACTAATAGTCGTTAACGAATAAATCATAGAAAGAATATAACTCAATACACAGAGATAGTAACAGGGGATCTCCTAGGATATTATCTTGTAGTCCCAAACGTAAATGTGCAGATGATCTCCTGGGATATCGTCCCGTATTTTGAGTCATAAATATGTAGGGAAATCTCCCAAAGTACCAATCCGTAGTCCCAAAGTAAATATCCAGTACAGGGAAATCTCCCGGGATGTCGTCCCATATTCCCAAATATAAAAATGCTGGGGGTCTCCCAGAATACCGATCTGTAGTTCCAAAGTAAACATGCAGAGGGTATCCCATAATATCATCTCGTAGTCCCAAAGTAAACACACATCAGTCTCAAGAAAAGAATCTACAGTTATATTCAAGTTCATACAAAGAAAATAGAAATTTCTATTCTAAACATGTTGCTTAAGCAGATAGAACAACTAAATCACTTAAGCATGCTTTCCTAAGCTAAAAAATAGGCTTAAGATACAAGTATTTATCAACAAAAAGGAATCACTGACTCGACGCACATTAGCATGAAAATCGTTTCTCTCAACGCACAATAGCAAAGTGTGCAATTGTCACCGGAATTAATGGCGCGACGTCGGAAAACCTTGCAAGGTGCTGGTACACAGACGGAGAAGATGATAACTCCAACAAATGGCGTTCAATTAGAATTACCTCCCTTAACTTTTGGTAGTTTTCTTCCACAAAAGTATCGATCGAATGAGGAAGGACATGAAGCTAGTAGTACTAAAGGTGAAATTCAACTGCAACCGGTAAAAATGGAAGAGGTGATGAAATCTACAGTGAAGTGCTTACAATTCTCAGAAGCGAGTGGATCAGAGAAGCCAACAACTACGGTAACTGATGTCGTTCGAAGAAATAGAAGCTCATAAGTGGGGAAAACACTATCATATGTACCTCCAATTGACAGAGATGGTAAGAAAATAGTTAAATTGTGTGAGGAAGACTTACAATCCCAAGAGGATTACTGGAAAGCTTCTTTAATTGGGCATATAATGGGAGAAAATCCCTATGAAAAAGCTATGGAGAATTTTGTGATAAGTGTTTAGAACTTTGTTACAAAGCCTCAGATCTTAATGAATGCGGAGGGATATTGTATTTCCCGATTTAACACCATAGCTGATAGAGATCAAGTCCTGCAATCAGGACCTTACTCGTACAGGAACAAACCTATGGTATTAGAACTATGGGAAGTTGATTTTTCATTCAATAGTGATGTTCTCAGTACAATCCCTATATGGGTTAGGTTTCCTGGACTGCTAGTGGGATTCTGGTCTACTGAAGCTCTTAGTAAGATGGCTAGTACAATTGGTTCACCATTGTACACTGATAAGTTTACTGCTCACTTTGAGAAGATTTCTTATGCTAGAATACTCGTGGAAATTGATGATGCTTAATCCTTACCAGATCAGATTGAGATAGAAACACCTTATGGTCCAAAGATACAAGCAATTGAGTATGACTGGAAGCCTAGTTTCTGTAATGATTGCCTAAAATTTGGACATGATACTATAGATTGTTGGTATAACACAAAATGTGAAGCTGCACAAGAGATAAAGGAAAGGGATGGGCAGGAAATACAGAGGGAAAGAGGAAAGAAGCAGGGGAGAAATGTGAAGCAGGCCTGGATAGTCAAGAAACCACAAGTGAATGCAGATAACCAGGAAGATCAGATGACATTACATGAAATTGCACAAGTGGTAAGCAATGTAGCAAAGGTGAATGATATTAA
Organism: Nicotiana glauca; assembly: GCA_026770625.1. Classification (NCBI taxonomy): domain Eukaryota; kingdom Viridiplantae; phylum Streptophyta; class Magnoliopsida; order Solanales; family Solanaceae; genus Nicotiana; species Nicotiana glauca. The sequence continues at coordinate 64,750 of MU789476.1, forward strand.
GGAAAGGGCACAACAGACTACTTATGTGTCAACTGATCAACAAGAGACTATTTGTAAGAATGCTGAGATAAGAAAGCATATTGGAAAGGGTAAAAACATAGAGATAAATGAGGTGGAAGGAAGCAGTGATCAACAAATTGATCCAGGACCACCAGACCCTCAAATACACAAATGATAATTGTTACATGGAACATTAGGGGGCTTAATCAAGCCCACAAGCAAAAAGAGGTGAAAACTCTTATTGCTGCAAATAAAATAGATATTATGGCATGTATAGAAACTAGAGTAAAGGAGAAAAAAGCAAAGAAAATACAAAAAAAGATAGCTACTGGGTGGAATGTGTTCTATAATTACTCGTGCTGTAAATGGTAGAATCTGGCTATTGTGGAGGAATCTTATTCAAGTGATAATCAGTCATATGACTGATCAATTTATCAATTGTAGTGTTCAAGACCATAGAACTCAGTTCAAGGCTCAGCTTAGTATTGTCTATGCATAGAATAATGGACACAAGAGGGAAAGTTTATGGAGAGATCTGAGGCAGATTAATATCTCAAGTCAGGAGGTATGGCTATTGAGTGGTGATTTTAATAATGTTCTATCATCAGAGGATAAAATAGGATCTCCAATTACCGCTGCTGAAGTAGAGGGACTTAAAGGGATGATAGATGATCTGCAACTTACCCCTCTGAGGGCAAAAGGTTGGCATTATACTTGGACAAATAAACAAGGAACTGGGAGTAGAGTGTATAGCAAGATAGACTGGGCACTAGGAAATTATAAGTGGATTCAATAATATGGGCATATGAAAGCAGATTATATGAATCCATCTGTATCTGACCACTCCCCTATTCTTATAAAGTGTGGCACCCAGAAACTACTATATCCTAAATCTTTCAGATTATACACAAATGTTATGGATCATCCACAGTTTCAAAATATAGTTCAGCAAACATGGCAAAAGAAGTATGAGGGAGTACCTATGCAAAAGATATGGTGCAAACTAAAGAGTCTAAAAGAGCAACTTAAGGAGATAAATGCTTATATGGCTTCCTATAAACAGAAACTTGATCAGGCAAGAGAGAGATTGGATATTGTGCAAAACCAGATGAAGCAGAAACCTTTGGCACAGTCACTTATAAATGAAGAGAAAGAAGCAATAGGTGAAATAGAAAAATGGAATAAAGTGGAGGAACAAGTACTGAGACAGAAATCAAAGGCAAGCTGGATTGAGTGTGGTGATGCTAATACTAAATACTTTCATTCACAATGGAAGATTAGGGCCAGCCAAAACAATATAACTGCCATTTACACAGATACAGGGGTGAAATTAACATAAGCTAGTCTTGTTGAGAAGTAATTCATAACTGTTTTTTAGTCCCTAATAGGTGAGAGTGCTAGAGAACTACCATGTGCAAATACAACTGCAATAAAGGAAGGACCATGCTTAAATGTAGAGCAACAAAGAAAATTGATCCAAATGGTGACAATGGAAGAGATTGCTGAAGCAGTCAAGGACATGCCTAAAGACAAAGCAACAGGGATTTATGGTTTTCCTGTGGAATTCTTCACAAAAAACTGGGAGGTTGTGAAAGAGGACATCTTTGAAGCTGTTAAAATTTTCTTCAGTACAAACAGATTACCTAGTGTGATTAACACAACAGCAATCACACTGGTGCCAAAAGTGAAAGTCCCAGCAACAGTGAAAGATTATAGGCCAATTGCCTGTTGTACTACCATGTATAAAATCATCTCTAAAGTCATTACAAGGAGGATAAAAGGTGTGCTTGAAGGTCTGATTAATCAGGCACAATTAGCTTTCGTTGAAGGAAGGAGTATAATGGATAATATTCTGTTAAGCCATGAGTTATTCAAAGGGTATGCTAGAAAAGGAATCTCTCCCAGATGTGTGCTAAAAGTGGATCTAAGGAAAGCATATGACACTTTGGAATGGAATTTTCTGAAGCAGATACTTATAGATATTGGATTCCCCTGCAAATTTGTACAATGGATAATGACTTGTGTTACTACAGTGTCATATTCATTGGTGTTTAATGGAGGACAGACTAAAGCTTTTAAGGGGAAGAGAGGAATTAGACAATGAGATCCAATGTCTCCTTACTTATTCATTCTTGCTATGGAATATATGAGTAGAGAGCTAAAACAGTTGCATAAGAATGGGAACTTTAACTACCATCCAAAGTGTAGAAAGCTGAATAGCACACATGTGTGCTTTGCTGATGATTTGCTACCATATAGTCGAGATGATATGGAGTCCATAAAGATCCTAAACAATGCTTTTTACAAGTTCTCACAAGCTTCTGGATTGCAGGCAAATGCAAGTAAAAGTGCTATCTACATGACTGGGATAGATCAAAAGACTAGAGAGGAAATCCTACAAACATTGGGATTCAGTGAGGGCAAATTACCTTTCAGATACGTGGGCATCCCATTAGACTCAAAAAAGTTAACTATTGCTCAATACTTGCCACTGGTGGAAAAGATAACAACAAAAGTTACTTGTTGGTCAGCAAAGTTTCTCTCCTATGCAGGAAGGTGTCAACTTATAAAGGCAATTATCTTTGGAATACAGACATACTGGACACAGGTATTCATCATCCCAAAGAAGGTTCTGAAATTGATAGAAGCCATATGCCGAACATTCCTATGAATAGGCAATGCAACTATCTCAAAGAAGGCATTAGTAGCTTGGGAAAATGTATGTAAACCAGTGGCAGCTTGGGGCCTCAATATAATAGACATCAAGGCATGGAACAAAGCAGCTAATACTAAGCACATAAAGGATCTAACTAGAAAGAAGGATTGTTTGTGGATTCGTTGGGTTCACAGCTACTATATAAAGAAGAGAGACCTAGACACAATGCCTATCCCTAAGGCAGCAGCCTGGGTAATTAGGAAGATAATTGATAGCAGGGAAGAGATTATGTGGCAGCAGCAACTTCAAGGGACCTTGCACGATAGATTAAAGAGTTTATGCAATAATGCGAAATATCAAATTAAACAGATGTACCTGAAGATGATACCAGACTATTGCAAAGTGGAATGGAAGGGCTTAATGTTGCACACAAGTATACATCCAAGACACAGATTCATCTTATGTCTTGCAGTACAAAAGAGGCTGGAAACAGTTGACAGATTGCTGAAAATTGGAATCCAAGTACCAGCAGACTGTATTTTCTGCAAGAATGGATCAGAAACCTTCACCCATTTATTTTTCGAGTGTCTAATTACAAACAGATTGTGGGCTAAACTATGCCATTGGCTGGGACATAAAAAGAGCATAGGTGACTGGGAATGTGAGCTGGAATGGATAAATAAGAAAGCAAAGAGCAGAGCAGGTATCAATAGCATAACATGTTGTGTGTTTGCCATGACAGTTGCAATGATATAGAGAGAAAGGAACAAAGGTATATTTGAGGATGGCAAGTATGTTGAATATCAAATCTGCAAAGAAATAATCCTGCATATTCATGTTCGAGGGCAGAATAACAATAAGTGGAGAGAACTGATGCAGCAATTGGACTGGATTCTATGAAAAACACATTTATAGATAAGAATGAATGTATAGAAGGGATACTAGTGTCTGTATTGGTAGATATAGTTATTTGACACTTTGATATCAAAGGCATAAAATACTGATGTAAAGTAGTAGTAAGTCAAACTACTGCTAGGAACAAATTGTAACATTTTTGAGTATCAATGAAACATAATTTTAATTAAAAAAAAGGAATCACTGATATTTACTTAATGAAAATGGGGTTTTCCAATAATTAGCATGCGTATGCACTCGTCACCTCACTTACACAACATTCAAATAATAGCAATACCAAATCCTAAGGGGAGTTCCCCACACAAGGTTAAGCAAGCCACTTACCTCGAACTAGCTCAAAATCAATCCGAAATCACGCTCTTATCACGAGTATCCAACACCGAGTGGCCCAAATCTAATTAAATAAATTTCAAAATGTAAATATAAATACAAACAATGAATTTAGCTAAAGGAATGGAAGCTAAGGTAAGAAAATAGAAAAAATCGCAAAAATTCTCCCCGGGCCCACGTCTTGGATTCGAGTAAAAGTTACAAATTATGAACACCCATTCACTCACATGTCTAACCATACCAAAATCACTGAAATCCAATATCAAAAGCTTGATCAAATTTCCAAAAACTGGCCTAAGAACTTTTCCTCAATTCTCTCCATTTTTGCCCCAAATCCAAAATTAATTGATGAATTTAAGCTTAGATTAATGTGATACAATCAAAAAGGGATTAGGAATCATTACCCAATGGTCTTCTCTTCAAAATACCCACAGGATCGCCTTCCCTCGAGCTCCAATTTGATTTTCCAAGTAATGAATTCAAACTCTCAATTTTTCATATTTCTGCCCAGCAATTTCTGATTATGCGGTCATGGTGCCGCTTCTGCAGTCTCGCACTTGTGAGAAAAGCATTGCAAGTACGAAAGCTACTAGTTCGGGCTGGGGCCGCATCTGCGGTCACTATGCCGTATTTGCGGTCTCGCATATGCGGTCCTTGGAGCACAAGGCCAAACTCGCTTCTGCGGCTAGCAAGCCGTTTTTGCAGTGCTGCACTTGTGATCCCACATACGCAGGTGCGGTTATAGCAGATTCAGCAATATCACAAATTTTGTAAGTCCAATTCAATTTCCGTTATGCATCTGAAACTCATCCAAGGCCCCCGGGACCTCAATAAAACATGCCAAACAATCCTCAAACATCATATGAACTTAATCCAACCCTTGAATCACATCAATCAATGCTAAACCGATGATTCGCCCTCCAATCCAAACCTAAAGAACTTGAAATCTCAAGAATTCTACGACCAATGCCGAAACCAACCAAACCATATCCGATTGACCCCAAATGTTTCACACAATTCACATTCAACATTACAAAGCTATTCCAATTTTCGGAATCAGATTCCTCCCCCGATATCACAATCTCACTATCGATATGGAAACTTTAAAAGTCCAACTTTCGATATTTCAAGCCTAAATAAGTTACGAACCTCCAAAATATAATCTGAACATGCCCCTAAGCCCGAAATCACTCAACAAAGCTAACAGAATTAACAAAATTCTATTTTGATACCGTCTTTACATTATTCCGACTACGGTCCAAATTCTAAAGCTTAATCTCTTATTTAGGGACTAAGTGTCCCAAAACACTTCGAAACTCAAAATAAATTTTCCCGGCAACCCATAATAGGAGAAACAAATACAGGAAAAGCAGTTAACAGAGGATCGGGGCATCAATTCTCAAAATGATCGGTCGGGTCGTTACTATCTGTTGGATGCGGATGTTGCTACGTATGGCGGGAGCTGGATCTAAAGATGTACATGTGTTCCAGTTATGGCTATCACTTGTCCTTGGTAGCATTAGATTTGAATTCAGTTCATTTACATTTCAAAAAGATGTTGAAATTATTTCAATTAATTCTTGTAAAAATATCTTAATCTTAGAAGCTTATGATTTGTAATACCAGTCCTTGAAAAATTCTTGTGTAAGAGCAGTTGTATTATCATTTCTTCTCTTAATCAATATCATTAAATTGGATACTTATTAATTAGCTTACCTAACGAGTTGAATTAGGTACCATCATAACTAGTTGAATTTTGGTTCGTGATATCTTTTGGAGTCCTAAGCTGGGAGAGTAACACACCATTATAAGGCAGACTTGGGACTGCTTTAGTCCAACACTCATTCGGCCTCTAATTGTATAAAACTCCAGTATTTTATCTCAAATCATTTCTGAACCAAAATTTTATGTTCGAAAATACATAAACATCCTCAAACAGTGGAAACGTAATGACGTATAAAACAACTTTTTAACCTATATAAGTAATAAATCAATCAACATAAGAGTAATTGATTCGAGATTTTCTTCTTAATTGTGACCAAGAACATTGAGTAAAACTCAGGTTACCCTACGGGTGGGCCGGGCCGTACCTGTATTATTTGGACCCGTACGAGTTTGGTTCCAGGCCGCTTTCGGGCTTGGTCTTAACGGGTTTAACGGCTTCGGGTTCATCCGGGTAAAAATTGAACCATAAGGGTTACGGGTTGAGGGGGCCGGGCCGAGCCGGATTTAGTGTTTTTAAAATTTTTTTTTAGGAATTTTGTATAACTATTGTAAGTTATATTAATACTTTGTATTAATTTAAAGAACACAAGGAAGATGGGAAAAAATTGCACTTATTGCAAGTGCTACTTTTATTTCATAATTCAAATTTCAAACTTACAAATTAAAAGGTTTACATTTTTAACAACAAGTAAATTCAAAAGTTTTACATTGTCTTAGTAAGTTCTTCATAATCAATATGAACCGATTGACCTTCTTCTGGAGTATTAAATTCGGATGGGTTACCATGTATTAATATATCTCCAAATTCTTCGTCTTCTGCGCTACCAACCTCTTCAAGTCCTTGTTTTCTTCGTTCCGATCTAATCCAATCTCTGAAACATACTAAAACTTCCAAAGCATTGCTTCCCAATGAGTGGCGGGTGTCTCAAAGTTGTTGTCTTGTTTGGCTAAATACACTCTCCAATGCAACAATAGAAATTGGCACATTCAGCACGTCCTGAAACATAGCGAAAAGAATAGGAAATTGCTTTTCATTCTCATGACACTATCCCAACGGTAAAAATTCCTTTGTGTGAGGCTCTTTTTATTTCTGCAAGTAGAATTGAAGTTCATCAATGTTCTTTCTACTGGTTTGTGTGTTAGAAAATGTAAAAAAAATATTAAAATTATCAAGGCCTTCTTCGTCATCCACAGTAGCAGAAGTGCTACATTGCATAGTGGGATTAACATTGCCTACAGCATGAGCTGCATCATCAATTACAGTTGCATAATAATTATATAATTATTATAAATATTCATTTAGCTTGTTCATATAGACATATAAATTTGACGTTTCATTTTCTCCAATCTCCATATAAGTATATAAAACATTCATTAATTGGTGACAATCAAACATCTTAATAGAAGGATTTAAAACTGCACCAATTAAGTAAATCGGAGGAATTGCAAAGAAATATTTTTTGAATTTTTCTTGCATTTTTTCAACAACATCCTTACATTTTTCTTTCTTCTTAAATTCTAATAGTAGAAAATAAATTTCAGCTATATTTACTAAAGTCATTGTAACAGTGGGGTAATATGCTCCAGAAAACTCAACAGTAGCTGTATAAAATTTATGTAAAAATTTAACAACATCATTAATGACCTCCCAAGTAGTAGTTGTTAACATACGGTTTGGATCAGTACAATGCGCATTAGCAACTTTAGTTATTGGGAATCTATATTTGCAGCAATATTTTAAAAATATATATGTATAATTTCATATAGTAACAATTTCGTCTGGCATGAATCTGGGTTTAAGGTTATACTCGGTACAAACAACAACAACTACCCAGTATAATCCCACAAGGTAGGGTCTGGGGAGGGCAATACGTATGCAGGCCTTACCCCTACCCGAAAGGGCAGAGAGGCTGTTTCCAATTGACCATCGGCTCAGGAAAAGGAATAGAAAAATAAAAGCAAAAACAAGATAGCATTAGTAACTCTATCAGAAATCACATAGATAATTACCTAAACATAAACCATAAACCATAAATAAAATGGCAAGCAGTAACATCGACCAGTAACTACCATGAGGGGGCACAATACAATACACAAATCATCTATAGAGAGCCCTACCAAACCCCTCAGCCCCGGGAAAGGTTATACTCGGTACACTTATTTTTAAATTCCCTAATTCTAGATTGTCTATTATTTTCTTAAATAACACCAACTGCTCTTCTAACATGAGTAATCTCAGTTGAAAATAAATCAAGGCCACTTTTAATAATTAAATTATAAACATGACATGCACACCTAACATGAAAATTTTTAGCAAGAGGTGGTTGCAAATGTAATTTTAATATTGAAATTGCGACATTATTGTTATAAGCATTATCAAAAGACATACACAATACTTTTTGCTTTAGATTATAAAATTCAACAACTTCACAAATAGTACTGCTTATAAACGCAGCAGTATGACTCTGACCTTCATCATATCTAAAAGCGATAATACGTTTTTGCATACAAGTAGTATCATCTATCCAATGGCATGTAATTGTCAAATAATCATTACCATTAATAGCAGTGCCAATATCATAAGTTAGACAAACTTTACAAGGAAGGTGGCTAAACAAATAACGTATGTATGTTTGATACTGTCCATGAAGTCTAAAGATATCAGCTCTACAAGTACTTCTAGGGATATCTTTAAATAAAGGATTGTAAATTCTTTGAATATATATAATAAGATATGATGAAAAAGCAAAAGAAAAAGGTAGACAACCCAAAGTAATCATTTTTGCTAACTCCTCACGATCCTTCATTTTATCATATTTCACTAGACCTCAAGTAGTAGAGTTAATAGTTGTTTGATTTCCATCACCATCAGCGCCCCATTCTATGGGATGCTCAGTTCTCATATGTCTACTAAGCATTCCAGTCCCTCCTAAATTTCCTCCAATAAAATATTTAAACTCGCTTTTACAAATTTTGCATTTAACTATATCAGTACCTTCTATTATTTCAAAAAAAATCCAAACCTGACTTCTTTTTCTACGATTAGTTGTCGGAGCCACAGGTGGTCTACTACTAGTGTCACGACCACCACCCCTTGTAGAAACTCCAACACTACCAGCCCCAGCACTAGTAGAGCTGGTATCTCATCTTCCATTCCTATTTTATTATCTTCTATTCCAAAATCTTCTTGTAATTGTTCATAATCTATATTATCATTAGGCGATGTTTCGGAAATAGGTGTATATGGGGTACTATTACTATCAGATGCTGAAGAACTACCTCTTTTTTTATTTTTCCTACGACTAACATTTCTACACTCACTTTTAGCAGCATTCAACATATTGTAAAAATTAAAGTATAAGCTAAAAATAAATATGCAATTAAAATATTAAATAAGAGAAAGAGTTGGAGGGAGTGCACCGAATTCGACAATAAATTGAGCACTTGATTATGCAATTCCGATGTTACCACGAACAAACGTCAAGCAAGTATTTCAATTGTATGAACTTCAAAACCTGAATGATAAAACACGATAAATTAAATTCAAGAAAAGAGAGCCAAATAAAATTAGAAGATGAATTGAAGACTTGAAGTCTTGAAAATTGGACAATAAGAGAATGCGAGAAATTGAGATTGAGAAATGAGATTTGAGTGAAGAAATGAAGAAGGAGGGGGAGGGGGGTATTTATAGTTTTAAAGAAGGTTAATTTTGTAAAATCAAAAAGGGTTAAAAATAAAAATAAAATTGGCTATTTTTGCAATTGATCCGTTGGCTAACGGATCATTTCAATTTCTGATCGTTGCCAACGGTCAAAGGGCCCCACACAATCGAAAAAATAAAAAAATAAAAAAATTACTAGCCGTTACACCGGGTCGGTTAAATCGGTTAGGGCACTATTCATACGTACCGGGTTTAACGGGTCCGGTTAACCGGTTAAAAATAATAAACGTTCAAACCCCCTATACCCATCCTACCCAGCCCACCCGACCCCTTATGAACCGGGCCGGTCTGGTTCCGATTTTAATCGGTCTAGGCCGGTCCGATTTCGGGTCAACCCGGCCCGTTACCACCTATAGTTTACCCCGTTAATGTTACACCATGTGCGTCTCAAGATGACATATAATGAATATGAGACTTGTTAATAATAATTTAAATGAATTGAAAGTCATAATATGATTATACTTGATGTAAGGATAGAAAATATAAAATTTGGAAAAAATCGAATTTATGTTACGGAAAAACTGACTAAGGATTTGCCTTATACGGAGCTTTTTGAGAAAAATATTTTGTGTGCTATATGAGGTCTTTTTGAAAAATATTGTATACCAAATTTAAGGTCTCTGAATTTAGTTTCCAATTCACTTAACCGTTCGTTCATATGACATCCGGACAAAAATATATAAGAATCGAAAGATGGGCCAGTGCAAGGGTGCCAAGCTAGCACCTCTTTAACTTTCAAAAAGTTTATATATGGTTTTTAGCTCGTCTCTCACTTCACTTTTACATAGAAACTGACTAGGGAACACCATAAAACCCTATACTAAAGCTCTCCAAAGGGTTTTAAATAATACTAACATTCAAGGTACAAAATCGAGAAGCGATAACATCACAACGATCCATACGACGTAGGTATCATTATACCGTCTCTCTATTTTGTTTGTAGTTTATTTTTTTAAGATAATTCATAGTTAATAAACGTGTAACTTCTATAATTAAGTGTTTAAATATCAAGAAAGGTTGATAAATTAGTTTTTTAATAATTAGAACTCACGTGACGGTGATTCGAAGCTGTGAGTTCAATTTTCTTTTTGTACTTTTAGTGGACTATTTTGTAGTCCATTTGTGCTGGCCTATTTTGCTGTTGATACATGGAGTTTATAAGGATAAAAAGGCATGAAGAAACTCCACATGTGGTAGGGTAGTAGATTGGTCGCTCGTCATTGCATTTTCAGGCTAATTGATAAGTTGTTGATTGGGTATGTTATAGTATATTTGGAGTTTATGCTATATTGAAGGTCCCAAATTCTAATCAGGTTGGTTTCGAGTTGCTAATTGTATTGTGTTTGTATCTATCCTATAGTAGTCTTGACGGAGCAGTAAAATCAGGGAAAATGCAGGCCGTTTTATTTTAGAATAGAGTTATCTTTTGAGATACGTAATACACTAGCGCCACCTAAGTCGTACATATATTTCTTTGTTATAGGATTGGCACGCTAGTTATCATAAGCTTGTTGTGGAGTTGCATTGACGACTTGAGGTATGTTAATGCTATCCCTCCTTTCCTTTTTGCATGACCCATATGACACAATGAAATGAGCAAGCACGCAACTTTCATAAATGATGCTATTCTTAAAAGTACTAAGGTTGACTATGTTGTGGATTCCCAATATGTCCTACTATCATATCATCAGTTCATGGCTCTCATAAAGTTGTCAGAGATCTTATTAACTTACTTTATTATGCATTACATCCATTTATACTTGTATATAGATGGCATTATACATGTATAGTATATGTATATGGGATATGAGGAAAGGTTATGGTGTTATATACGCACATCCACCTGATCAGCTCGTATATATTTAGGATTTCGCTCATAGAGGCTGAGATGATACGATGGGATGCCCTCAGAGGCTTGATGATGTTGTCTATGCATACACCTATGCATGATATGATATTTATACGCATATGTATGACATTATAAATGTTTCATGATTCACAATGCTCTTCAAACTTACAGGTTGAGTCCTTCACTCCATGTTTCTTTCATGCCTTTTATATAATAATTTTTATGCCTTACATACTCGGTACATTATTCGGACTGACGCCTCCATTGCCTGGGGGCCTGCATTTCATGCCTGCAGGTGCAGGTAGACAGGCTGATAGTCCCCCTTCTTAAGATCCTTGCTCAGCAAGAGTTGATTTGTTCCGTTTGATCCGAAGCTTCTATTGAGTTTTGGTATGATACTTTTGTATACATATGGGTATGACGGGGGTTATTCCCGTACTTTATACAATGTACACTCTACTAGAGGTCTATAGACAGTCATATGTAGTTAGATTGTATGTATCCTTGTTGGCTCGGCCTGCCGTATTCCGTATGTATATGTATATATGTCTTTTGGGCATGTTTTTTCGTGTATGTTATTCACATAAATCAGTATTTTATTGCCAGGAATTATGTATGACCTACACTTATTTCATGTTTATATCTTAGACATATGTTTAGGAGTGTTCGATACGTAGAATAGGGGCACTCATCTCACCCTATCGGTTTGGGTCGTGACAAAAGTGGTATCAGAGCAATTCCATCTTAGGGTTGTCTACAGATCGGGTCAAGTAGAGTCTTGTTTATGAGTATGATATGTACCACCCTTATAAATAGTAGGATATATGACATATACGATGCTATCCTCACTTCTTATCGCAGATCGTGCGATATGAGGATTCACTTTGCTAACGATATGTTATATTTTCAGCGATGCCCAAGACGGCTACAAACACCTAGAAGGGCAGGTCCATGGCTAATTAAATAACAAGTCGAGTGCCATGAGTTACCAGGGCTCGGGGAGAGTCGCATAGTAAGACTCCATCTCAGATTTCACATACCCTGCCATCTCTAGAGGTAATTCGATGGGCACCAGCTCCAGAACCCCCTCCAGTATCCCCAGCTCCTCATTCAGATGCACCAGGTCAGGAGATGAGAGATGTTATTCAACTATTGACTCGATTAGTGACTGCACAAGCTCGGCACTAGGAGGTAGGTATTGGTCATGCAGATAGGGCCATCAGTGCGAGTGTTCGTGATTTAATTAATTTGGATCCTTTGATATTCAATGGAGCAGACCCAAATAAGGACCCTCAGGTATTTATCAATAGGATGTAGAAGACTTTGAGGGTAATGAAGGCCACTGCGACTGAATCAGTTGAGCTAGCTTCCTATAGACTTCGGGATGTTGAAATTAATTGATAAGAGTCTTGTGAGTTTTCCAGAGGTGAGGATACCCTTCGAGCAGTGTGGTAGAAGTTTATAGAGGCTTTTCTTTGTCATTATTTTCCACCAGGGCTTAGACGGCCCAGAGTTGATAGGTTTTTGACCCTTTGATAGGGTAATATGAGTGTTCAGGAGTACAACCTTCAGTTTTATTTATTGGCTTGGTATGCTCCCACTATTGTAGCTAAGATGGAGGCTCGAGTTTACTGGTTTGTGATGGGGTTTGAGTTGCACCTGCGTAATGACTGTATATCGGTATCACTTCATCTAGGCATTGATATTTCTCGTATTCAAGCATACACTCAGGGTGTAGAGGAGTCTAAGAAGAATTAGAGGTCCTCTTATGAGCATGATAGGGGCCAGAGTAAGAGAGCGAGATCTTCATGTCCTTCTGATGAGTTTCGAGGTGGTTAGAGACAGCAATACTCGAGGCATCCGGCCCAACCATCGGCTAGTGCACCCGCTCAATTTGTTGATAGGAGATTTGATCATTCTACTTATCCAGGGCCCAGTCAGAGCTCCAGGGCCTCTAGTTCTCAGTATAGGGGTGAGTCAAGTCAGATGAGTCCAACCTTGCCATGAAATGCTCAGTGTGGTAAGCAGCATGCTGGGCAGTGACTCGTGGGGTTGGGTGTTTGTTATACTTGTGGTTATCCAGGCCATGTTATGAAAGATTGTCCAACGAGAGGTGATGCATGTATAGTTCAGCTCGTGGAATCTGTAGATGGTTCATCATCATCAGTCGTCCCCTTGGGCAAGGTTCACTGGCACCCGCCAGTCGTGGTAGAGGCAGAAGTGGAACATATAGCTCGAGTGATCCTTAGAACCATATTAATGCATTAGTGGGTCGACAGGATCAGGAGTCGTCACCTGATGTTATTGCAGGTATATTATCAGTCTCTTCATATAATGTATATGTATTGATTGATCCAGGTTCCACCTTATCGTATGTCACTCTATTGGTTGTTAGAAAGTTTGGGATATGTCACGACCCAAACACCGGTCGTGATGGCGCCCAACACCTTGTTAGGCAAACCCGACCATTTCACATTTCCATTCCAATTATCAACTTAAATATTCCAAATTAGGTAGAATCTCTGTTTCCATAATGATAGTAAAGTGAGTGCGAAAAACAAAATAACCGAAATAACAGCCCATAAGGATCTGGTGTCACAAGTCTGAGCCTCTAAACATCTGAATAATATCCTATACAACCAAGTCTAAATAAGAAGTACAAGAGATAACGGGAAGGAGAGATCGGGCCCTGCGGACGCCAGCAGCTACCTCGATAACTCCGCAGTAAGCTGAAACAGCAGCAATATATATCAACTGCCCTCCTGGATCTCTGTATCTGTACACAAGGTGCAGGGAGTAGAGTGAGTACTCCAACTCAGTGAGTAATAATAATAAATAATAACTGAAAGTAAGAAAACCTGTAAGAACACTAAACAGTTCTAAAAGTAACAGTATAGGTAAGAACATCTCTAAGGAGGAAAGTCCAGTATCAGTCTACTACTGTCCCACAATTTTCAAACACTGCTGCGGCGCGCAACCCGATCCTTACTAATACTGTTGCGGTGTGCAGCCCGATCCAATATAATATATATAGTGCTGCGACGTGCAGCCCGATCCAATATAATAGATATAATGCTGCGGCGTGCAGCCCGATCCAATATAATAGTAACTGCGCTCACTGGGGGTGTGTGCAGA
>MU789480.1:10090-77109 GCA_026770625.1 Nicotiana glauca
CTGACATTTGTCACATTTAGATACAAAGTCATTGGCTTCTTCTTCCATTTTAGGCCAATAATATCCAGCTCGTATTAGCATTTTTACCAGTGACCTACTTCCTGCATGATTTCCACAATGTCCTTCATGTATTTCCCTCATTACATACTCTGTCTGTGAAGGTCCGAGACACCTTACTAAAGGTCCCCCAAACATTTTCCGATAAAGATTTCCTTGGTGTAAACAATAACGAGCAGCTTTCTTGCGTAATACATTAGCCTTTGTTTTGTCATCAGGGACGGTTCCATACTGCAAAAAGCAACAATTTCATTTCTCCAATCATATGTTAAAAGATTAAAATTTACCTCATTCTTATTAGGCTCAAGAACAGAATGAAATAAATGCACGACTGAAGCATTTGCATCGTTTGCTACGTCTGCTGCGGATGCGAGGTTGGACAAAGCATCTGCTTCTGCATTTTCATCTCTTGGGATCTGCATTACCTTCCAAGTTTCGAATTGTCTTACCAATTCTCGTACCTTTTCGAGGTATTCTTGCATTCTTGTTTCCCTGGCTACATAAGTTCCCAGTATTTGATTTACTACGAGCTATGAATCACTTTTGATTATAATTTGTTTGATGCCACGTTCAAGTGCCAATTCTAAACCTGCAATCACAGCCTCATATTCTGCCTCATTATTAGTTATAGGGTGCAATTTTATAGCCTATCTAATTTTTTCACCCGTAGGTGGTGTAAGAACAATTCCTAAGCCTGCCCCATTTACATTAGATGAACCATCAGTAAATAACACCCAAATTCCCGGGTTTGCACCATTAAAAACTTGTAACTCTTTTTCTGCCTCTAAATGTATTTCTTGACTAAAGTCAGCTACAAAATCGGCAAGTACTTGGGATTTGATAGCAGTTCTAGATTGATAAATTATTTCATATTCACTTAATTCTATAGTCCATTTTGCTAATCTACCTGACAGCTCATGTTTATGCAGAATACTTCATAAAGGGAAAGCAGTAACTACAATAATAGGATGACATTGAAAATAAGGCCTTAATTTTCTAGATGCCATGATTAATGCTAGTGCTAACTTTTCCAGTTGTGGATACCTTGTCTCAGTATCTAGCAAGGTCTTACTTACATAATAAATAGGATATTGCTTACCTTGGTCCTCACGGACTAAAACAACACTTACCGCTACTTTTGAAATTGCCAAATAAATGAGTAGCTTTTCGCCTTCCTTTGGTTTTGCCAATAGTGGAGGATTTGACAAGTAAGCTTTCAAATTTTTAAGGGCTTGTTGGCAGTCTTCATTCCACTCGAAATGATCTTGCTTTTTGAGCACAGAGAAAAATTTGAAGCACTTTTCTAAAGATTTGGAAATAAATCTTCCTAGGGCCGCGATTCTTCCAATTAATCTTTGAACCTCCTTTTTATTAGTGAGGATATCAGGTATTTCTTCGATTGCTTTAATCTGAGAAGGATTTACCTCAATGCCGCGGTTAGAAACAAGAAAACCTAAAAATTTACCTGAAGCAACTCCAAATGCATATTTTTCTGGGTTATGTTTCATATTATATTTTTGGCAAAATTTTAAATGTAACAGCTAAATGAGAAATATGATCATTAGAATGCTGGGTTTTGATGAGCATATCGTCTATATATACCTCCATAGTTTTTCCTAAATGTTCTTGGAACATTTTGGTGACTAACCTTTGATAGGTTGCCCCATCATTTTTTGGACCAAAGGGCATTACTTTGTAACAGTAAGTCCCCCGATCTGTGATGAAAGAAGTCTTTTCTTCATCACTGAGGTGCATTTTAATTTGGTTGTACCCCGAATATGCATCTAAAAAACTCAAAAGTTCATGACCTGCAGTTGCATCTATCATTTGATCTATATGGGGTAAAGGAAAAGAATCTTTCGATCAAGCTTTATTTAGATCTATATAATCTACACAAACTCGCCACTTACCATTATTCTTTGGTACGACCACCGTGTTGGCTAATCAATCAGGATATTTTACCTCGCGGATTGACCCAATTTTTAGCAATTTTTTAACCTCATCTTGAATTACTTGATTTTTGAAAGACCCTTACTTTCTTTTCTTCTGCTTGATTGGAATAAAAGATGGGTCCTCGTTGAGTTTGTGAGTCATTACGTCCGGTGGTATACCTGTCATATTAATGTCCTCATTTTCTTCAGGTTCTTGAATTACGTCAGGTCTCGAATCTAATATATTTTCTCAGTTGAAGTTTGATTGCTGACGCCTCCAATTGTTCCCTATAATTGCTAATTTTCTTTACCCACGATGCTCGTATCTGTCACAATGTTGATACTCCTGGCTATTTGTTGATCCCCTTGAATTTGACATATCCCCCAGGGTGATGGAAACTTGATAACTTGATGTAAAGTTGATGGGACAATGTCCATATTATGGATCCATGGTCTCCCCATAATTATGTTGTAGGCCATTTCCGTCTCAACTACCTGAATTTTAGTTTCTTTAATAACACCAGCAACATAAGTTGTTAGAATTACCTCGCCTTTTGTTACTACGCTTGAATTGTCGAAGCCTGACAACGTATGTGCTTTTGGTATCATTTTATCTTCAGCTTGCATTTCCTGCAACACCCTTAGTAGAATGATATTTGCAGTACTTCCTGGATCAATCAAAACTCATTTTACCTTGGTATCATGTACAAGTAAAGATATAACCGGTGTATCATTGTGAGGAGTAATTACTCCTTCCGCATCTGCATCGTCGAAATTTATGCTTTCATGATCTAAGGTTTGGCGTACTCGCTTCCCATGTGTGATCGTCATTTTAGAAACCTTATTTGAAGCCGTGTATGTTACTCCGGAAATGTCCTCCCCTCCATTGATGACAATCACTATTCTTTTAGGTGATGGTGGTTTTGGTGGCTCCTGCCTATTTTTCATGTAAGCTTGTTTTCCCTTCTCACTAAACAACTCTGTGAGATATCCTTACTTCAGTAGATGGTCTACTTCACTTTGTAAGAATCTGCATTCTGATGTTTTATGCCAGTGGTCATTGTGAAACTCGCACCAATGGTCCGGGTTACGTTTGTTTGGATTTGACCATATCTCTTTTGGCCACCGTACCTTGTCTCCCATACTCCTTAGAACAACTACGAGCTCTGAATTAGTTACGTTGAAATTATAGCCACCGAATCGTGCCTTTAAATTTCTATCGTCATCTCGTGGCTGTTGATTACTTTGATCATCTCTGAACCTGGATGAAGACCCGGTCTCCCTGTCTCTTGTCCTTTGATAATATCGATGATTATTCTGTCTCGATCATGAATCCTTCCCTGCAGGTCCCGAATATGGATCGTATCTATTCTTACCTGATCTTTTTTCAGCTTCTGACCTTCTGGATCTGATCCTTTCTTCACGATGGTATTGAGGTACGGTATCCTCTTCAATTCTGAGTTTTGTACTGTACCTGTTATAAACATCGTTCCAAGTGGTTGCGGGAAATTCACGAAGGCTTTCTTTAAGCCTTCTCGCGGCTTCCGAACTTTTGTCATTCAAATTACTTGCAAAAGCTATTGCAGCCCAATTATCTGGTACACGAGGTAAAGTCATTCGTTCTCGTTGAAACCTATCAACAAAATCTCTGAGTAACTCTGTGTCTGATTGTTTAATTTTGAAAATGTCCTCCATTCTTTTTTCAACCTTTTGCGCTCCTGAGTGTGCTTTAATGAAAGAATCTGCAAGCTCAGCAAAAGAGTTTATAGAATTTTCAGGCAAAAGAGAATACCAGGTTAGTGCACCCTTGGTGAGTGTTTCTCCAAATTTTTTGACCAATACAGACTCAATCTCCTGTTTAGTTAAATCATTTCCTTTGACTCCTGTAGTGAATGCTGTCACATGATCTCGTGGGTCGGTTGTGCCGTCATATTTTGAAATGTCAGGCATTTTAAACTTTTTAGGGATGGGAAGAGGAGCAGCACTTGGTTTCCAAGGTTGTTGTGAGTACTTATCCGCATCTATCCCTTTGATTATTGGGGGAACACCAGGTATTTGCTCGATCCGCTCGCTTTGCTCTTTGAGCTGTGCCTGCAAAGTTAGTACCAAATTTTGTAAATAAGAATTATTTGCATTACCTGGATCCATTTCTCGTGGTTCACTGTGGGTTCCTTCGTTTGTGTTAACAAGGCCAGAACGAGGATTCTCCAGTGTATTGTTATTAGGGGAAGGAGTGGGCGGAGCAACAGGTAACCGGTTAATTAACGCTTGAAGAGCTTGGCTAACCCGTGCATCAATTACTTTTTGCAGAGCTTCCTCTGGTCCCTCGAAATGTTCTGACTGCTCTTGCTCATCAGCATGTGATACTGGTGCAGGAGTACCCTCACGAGATTGGCGTGGAGAAGTTTGAGGGGAAGGAACTATGTTAACGTTGTGCAAATCCCCTTGAGCATGATGGATTTGGTTTCCAACATTATTGTTGTTGTTGTTGTTGTTGTTGTTGTTGTTGTTTGACATGATGTTAACAATGAGTAGAATGTGTAGGCTTGGAAAGAATAGATTATCAGATTCCCGGTAACGGAACCAATTTGTTTAACCAAAAAATGATAATTTGGTCAAAGCTAGAATTTAAGATAAGAAATCGGGTTACTGATAATCAAGAGACCAAAAAGTACAATAGGCTTTCTTTAAACAAGAATAAGCAATAAAGAAATTTGTATTCTAATATGATGTCAATGATATTTCGTGTGTCCTTACAAATGATGAGACCTCCTCCTTTTATAGCTAATAAGGAGTAACGGCTCAATTCCTTAGTATAAATAAGAATAATAACGGACATTTAATGAGACAATTATGAGTAATAAATGACATTAAATAAGCCGTTACACAATCATTCCTATTAAATACCAATTTTCCAACGTATCAGGTATTTAATACTGAATTTGGACTCCTTTTTGTCTTCAGATTCATGTCTTCAATGCCTTTCGATCCGTTGGCTCTAAATGACTCGAATTGGTACGAGACTCGTGTCTAAACTGCTTCTCGTGCCTGTTTAACTTCTTCTTCCCGTATCTTTCGTCACCAGATTCTTGTCTTTTGAATCCTTAGGAATTCCTAGACCTAAATGCTTCATTTAGGTACGAGATACGTATCTAAATTGCACCCCGTGCCTATTTTGAGTTATTCTTCTCGTGTCTCTCAATTAATTATTACTTGTTGACCTTTTGACTAATCCACGTGTCATGCTACGTCATCTTTAATATAAATTCAGTTTTTTCCCAATACACCCTATATATATATTTTAACAATGAAGAAGTATTGAGAAGTGTAGAGAAAAAGTACTCCCGAAAGTGTGGACACAATTCTGGGACGCTTTAAAATAGAAAGTGGGATAATGGACAAATATGAAGTTTACGTCTTTCAGTAATATTATTTTTCTTCTTCTATTTTTGCAGTTGAAGATTTTCTTCTACGTGATCTTTACGTATTAGTGATTTCAACGGAACAGCATCATAATTCGGAGATTGAAGGAGGTCGATTCTGCCACATATGTAGTTTTAATTTCATATCTCTGTCTTTTGGTATTCCTATGATGATCTGTATCTCCGTTTTACGTGTAAAGTAGGGCATCACTCAAGTTCTGACTATCATTAATGGTCAGCATTAACCATGGGTAAATGGTCAGGAGTTGTTGGATGATGCTTTACAGAATAAAAGCTCCTTACCTACTGGATGTAGAAGATAATAATGCTTGAACACCGATACTTTTATAGCTTCTTTGGCAGAAGATAACTGATGAATAGGACTACTCTTGGCCAGAATAGAAGTGTTTCTTCATGGTGGATTAAAGAAGGGACATATGACTAAGCTAGTTGGCCCGTCATCCTGATCATAGGCTAAAAACTCGTATTTTAGTGGTTATAACAACACTTTAATTACTGCATTTTACAAATGTTTGAGCTTAAATGATTATGAATTGTACTAAATTCATGATTTATGCCTTGCAGGAAGAGTTTCCTACTTAAGAATTAATTCGGGATGAATTTGAGTAATTTGAGGCTTTGAAGTCTGAGTAAAAATTAAATAAATCAAGTTGGAATCAAGTTGAGTAAAATGCCATAACTTTTTGCTCAGAACTCGGTTTGGGCTCCATAATATATTGATGGAAAGCTATTTAAAAGGGCTACAACTTTCATTTTTTGTATTTTACCGAATTCCCACTAGCGCGGGATTAGCGCGCCCGCGCTAGTTCAGTGACCCAAAACAGAAAGAAACTCAATTAGCGCTGGTTGTGCGCTGGTTTAGCGCGCTCGCGCTAATCCAGTCCGGAAAATCAATTATTGAGGGGTAAAATTGTCAATATGAAAGGTATTCACTCAACTAACATTAAGGAAAGCTCCATTATTAAGGAGATCAGTTTTTGTGCAAGGAGAGGGGGATTCTAGAGAGAAGAATCCATTCAAGACTCTTGGAGCTAAGGAGGAGAAGGAAAAATACTACCTTGAAGCAACAATTAAAAGAGTTTTCTTCAAACTTTCTTTTAGTTACTTGTTCATATTATGTTTAAGATTATTATTGTTGAGTTTTGTATGAACATGAGTGGCTAAAACATCCATTATTCTGGGGTTGTGATGTAGCCATAAATATTGTGGTTTGAAATTAACTTGATCTTGATTATAATTCATTCGTATATGGTTGTTTCTTTAATTCTATGTTTAATTGCTTAATTGTTTGGCCAGCAGTTAAGTTCTATTTACTATCTATGCTATGCTTGGAAAAGCCATGTTTAGATTAGAGAAGAATTAAAGAGAGCATGATCTTAACCCTCAAGGGGAGCGGATTTGTGGTTAGGATAGGAATATACCTAATCACCTTGCTTAATTAAATGTCGTGATTTTACTGCGTTTTTAATAGATTGATTTCATAGGAATATAGACGTTGATCTATTGAGAATATGTGATTAGTACTTCGGGAGAAGGCTATGAGAACATTTATCGACTAATTAACAACCATGAGTGAATTATATGAAAGGGATAGTTAGTTAAAACACAATACAATTGGTGAATAAATCACAACCTTGGAATATTTGTCTGTACTGGAGATTGGAGCACATGTATACGAACTTCCAGCATATTATGCTGGACCAGTATATTACTATATTATGTTGGAACTCCAGTATATTATGTTGGAATATTTTACGTATTTTGAATAGTATTTTCGTTCAGATTTATCTTTACATGAAAAATGGCTAAATATCGATTACTTTGAAATTGTTGCTATTTTCCAATTAAATCTGGCTATTTTTTAATTTCACCCAAACACATCTATAAACTAGGCCCAATTTCCAGCTTCTGAAGCATCTGTTTGGCCCAAATCAAAATCTCACCAAAATCAGTCCCATCCAATCGGGAGAAATTTAAAAATAGACAGATTTACAACTGGTCGTTCAAAAATAGCCCAGTTTCAAAAGTAATCGAAATTTAATCACTTTTCATGTAAAGATAAATCTGAGCGAAAACACTGTTCAAAACCCGAAAAATACGCCAGTATATTGTGCTGGAGTTCCAGCATAAGTATACTTGAACTCCAGCATATTATACAGGAGTTCCAGGATAAGTATGCTGGAACTCCAGCATAATATGATGGAGTTCTAACATAAGTACACTAAAACTCTAGCATAATATACTAAAGTTACAGCAAATATACCGGTCCAACATAATATACTGGAGATTGGAGCACCGGTGCTCCAGTCTCCAGTATATTATACTGGAGTCAGCAAAGTCTATCGGTCCAGCATAATATGTTGGAGTTCATACACAGATGCACCGAACTCCAGTATATTATGTTGGCCCGGTCTCGGTTGCAGCAAAATAGTAGAGATCTTTTATTAACTTGATAAACGCTGGCTATTTTTTAATGACCAGTCCGAAAACTGGCTATACCGTGCTATTTTTACCATCCAATCTCGAGTGCATAAGCTTTCAAATGTGCTTCCAAGTTTAAGCAACCCATTTTCCCTCCACAGATCTTTCATCTAACACTTAAAACTATAATCTGACCTCTACCTCCTACATTCCATGATCAATTCAAGAATCAAACAAGCTAGCACAACTCCCTCAAAACTCAAAATTAACAACCTTGCACAATTCAGAACCTCAATTTTCCAATCCCAACCATACCACAGTCATCATCGTTCTCATAAACCCACCTCAAAATCCTCACCTGAAAGGCCTCATGAGCCTACAAAAAACGTCCTTCATAAGCCAATACCACTACTTGCTAACCTCAAACAAATCCAAGATCCCGATGAAGCTATTTCATTGTTCCATGATTACCAGCAAATCGGGTTCAAACATGACTACCCTACTTATTCTTGTCTTATTTATAAGCTCGCTAAGTCTTGAGACTTTAAAGCTGTTGAAACCCTTCTTGGGTATTTAAAAACATATTATATTTGATTGTCAAGAGAAGGTTTTTATCGGGTTAATTCAACATTACGGCAAAGCCCAGTTGGTTGATAAAGCTATTGAGCTTTTTCACAACATGGCTTCATTTAATTGTACGCGTAGTGTACAATCTTTTAATGCACTTTTAAATTTGCTTGTTGATAATGGACATTCTGATTATGCAAATGAGATGTTAAGGAATTGTTCGAAAATGGGTATTTGGTTAAATTTCGTTTCGTTTAACATTATTATTAAGATGTGGCTGGAAAAGGGTGACTGGGAACTGACGCGCCAAGTGTTTGATGAAATGATTGAAAGAGAAATTGAGCTGACTGTGGTAACTTACAATTGTCAAATTGGATTTTTGTGTAAGAAGGGGGGTGTTGAAGGTGCTAAAAGGTTGTTTCAGGATATGGTTAAAAAGGGAAAGAAGCCAAATGCAGTTTCTTATGCTTTGTTGATGGAAGGTTTGAGTTATTTGGGTAAGTATAAAGAAGCCAAGAAGTTAATGTTTGATTTGGAATACCAAGGATGTAAGCTGAAAATAGTCAATTATGGTGTTTGATGACTGATCTTTCAAAACAAAGTGACATTGGTGAGGCAAATAGTTTACTCGTGGAGATGAAAAAGAGGCACATTAAGCCCGACGTTGTGATCTATAATATGTTAATCAATTTTTTCTGTAAGGAAGGTAAAACTACTGAAGCATATAGGATGTTAGTTGATATGCAAATTGCAGGTTGCAATCCTAATGCAGCTACATATAGAATGGTGGTTGATGGGTTTTGTAAAACAGGAGAATTTGAGGAAGGTTTGAAGGTTTTGAATGCAATGTTGATTAGCGGGCATTTTCCACATGTAGAAATAATAAGGTGTATGATTCTTGGCCTGCTTGATAAAGGGAAGATTGAAGATGCTTGCTTTGTTTTAGAGGAAATGGAGAAAAGGAAGAAAAGGTTTGACTTTGAGTCAGTTCCAGTGTCATGATTTTTTACTTGGTTTGTAGAGCTGGGCATGCTTGATTGGAGTATTTGGTGTCCGGCTAAACCTCAATAATAATTGTTGGACCTTATAAAAGGGAGTATGTAATTTCACCCCTGTTAAGATGGAGTAGTAGAAAAGAATACCATATACTTTTACCCCCAAAAGAAATACTGTAATAGTTCCTACTATTTCAAAGCGGGAGTAAAGGGCCTCTTCATCGTCATGCTTGCCACTCGAAGGGCTATTTAATAATTAATGCCTCACATATTAGGAGTTACTATTACTGCTTTGTAAAATTTGTGTATCTACTTTGTTTTATTGCATAGGTTGTTATTTTGTTCCAACCATTTAAGGAGTTTGTTATTTTATTTTTCTTGCTTATGTTAACTAGACCTCTGCAACTTGTTTGTGTATATAATCAGCTCATCATCATTTAACAAAATTATTTTTTTATTTCATCTGGATCATTCATTATATGGGAAAATATTATTTTGTGTCTCATACAACTGACACTAGTTGTATGAAGCATCTTTTTTGTCTCAGAGTTTTGTAGACCAAGAAATGTAAGATTGGGGTCCACAAATTTGTGAGACAAAAAAGAGTCTCACATAACTAATATCAGTTATGTGAGGCACACAATAAAACTTCTCCATTATATGGTATCAGAGCGATCTCCTTGACTCTCACGAGTTTTTTTCTGATCCTCTAACTGCCACACAGGCTCACACTTAAAATGGCCCCAAATGTAATAAATATTGACTCCCCTAACAGTAACTCTAATGTTATTGTTCAGTTTAATCGTGTATCGCATCTGCCAATAAAGCTTGTCGGTGGCCATAACTTTGCGACAAGCTGGGGAATATCTTCCCTTATTAGCACTAATTTTTTATCGCATTAAAATTAAAAGAAAAGTAAAAGGTAGAAAAAGAAAAGAAAAAAAAAGAAGAAGAAGAAGAAAAAAAAATGCTGAAACGGGGACATATAATAATTAATGAGAAAAGAAGGGAATAACATGAAATTTTAATTAAAATAGTGACCGACCTGCAATTTCGACAAATACAGTATCTCTTTGACTTTATGATACAGCGCTGCTCTCGGAACTCAAATGGCAAAAGGGCTGCAGCTATTCGTCAGCAGTACTCTCTCTCTCTCTCTCTCTCTCTCTCTCTCTCTCTCTCTCTCCCGTTATTTCACACACACACATACAAAAATACAAATATTTATTGTATTTTATCTATTCTTATTAATCGTGATTTATTTGTGTGTTGTTGTCCTTATTAAAACCCTAACACTAACGCATTCGATTTTGTTCTTTTAAACAGGATTATTATTTTACACTACGAATAAAAGATTGAAGAAGCTCTTTTCACCTTTTGGCGTTGTTACCGAAGGTTACTTCACCTTTCCTCATTTTTATATTCTGAAATTATTATTTTTTTCGTCTGAAATGTAATCTAATTTATCCTCAAAATAAGTAAGAGTGAAATTTAGGGTGTGTTAAGTATGACAGGATTCATTTCCCAAGGAAATATATGTCATGGAATATATTTTAAAAATATTGAGTATAATATTAAAAATTAATAAATAATATCAGCAAATTGGAGAGTGTTCTGATGAAACTTTTGAGTACTAGAGATTATTAATGAAGTCTAGTGCTAGTTGAAGATAGGTGGTGGAAAAATGACTTCTGCCCATAAGTGAGGGAAGTCGTTTTCCTCCTTTTGATTGAACTGTTTTCCATTTTCCCTTATACCAAACACGACCTTTATCTACTATACTTGATTGCCCTATAGCTATTTATAAATATGGAATTTATACTTTAGGACGAATTTGTTAAATAGGTCTATAATTAATCTGGGATTGAGGCATAGTTGATTTGATTGATTGATTTACATGGATTTGTTAATTTGGGCGAGCAATGAGGCTTGTTAAAGACCCAAGAACGCAATTTGGATTTGTTACCTTTGAGTCAGAAGCAGATGCTCGGAATGCATTGAATTCCATTAACGGAAGGGTAATTCCTCATATGTGTACACTTGCTTCCGTGTGTTTGTTGATGGTGTATTTCGAGTACATTTTATGAACATACTTAATGATGATGCCTATCATCAGATGTGGATGTAGCCTTCAGCAATGAGTGCAAGCACACCCGCTACTTCCAATTCAAATTTTTAGGTATTTTTTAAATATTATTTTTTATTAAATCTATCCATTGTTAGATAGGAAACACATAGTTGTTATAGTGGTTTCCCACTTTAAAAATTAGTTGTTCCTCTATTATTGACAATTCTTAGTCTGTCTTTCGCTTAGAAAACTACTTATCAATCATAGATTAAAGAAGGCAGATTTCTATTTCCAGCACTTCACAGCAAAACTATAAGCGAAAGATTTTTCCAAGCATCTTAAACAATTTAGCGTGCTGTTTGACTTTGTGAACTTTTGCTATCATCGGCCAGCACAAATTATTGCATTTGTTGGTCTAAAGGACTTGGTCCTGCAAATGCTTTCAGTTGGAGATAGGATAATCATTGCTCGAATAAAACTAATGATAAAGGGTGGAAATGTAAGTTGGGGGGCATTAATAGGCTTATAACGAAACATGCGAATAATATAACCATCTAAAGAAATCTAACTTTCACTTGGAAGGGGCCTAGGTTCTAGAAAATCTATGGAGAAATGGTGTTTGGTCTATGAACTGTATCTCAGTATGTTCGACTATTGTTGTTGTTATTTTTGGTGTTTATTTTATTTAATTGTTTTATGGATAAATAATATGCCTTTGTTGAATTAGTTGTCTCATAAACTCTTTAGGCTCGTAAATGAGCTTGTATTTTAGCTATTGGACTTGTATGTTATTACTTAGGAAAACCTCTGAAATAGATCGCGACCATATCTATTTTGTGCTC
This sequence comes from Nicotiana glauca, assembly GCA_026770625.1. Taxonomy (NCBI): domain Eukaryota; kingdom Viridiplantae; phylum Streptophyta; class Magnoliopsida; order Solanales; family Solanaceae; genus Nicotiana; species Nicotiana glauca. Next base: position 22,415 of record MU789480.1, read on the forward strand.
GTTTTGATGCTATCTCAGATGTCCATTTGAAAAGAGCTATTGAGCAACCCTACTAATTACACAATAATTCCCTTCACCATGATTACTTGTAGATAGTTCCAATGGCATGATTTTTTACTTGGTTTGTGGAGCTGGGCATCCTTGATTGAAGCATTTGGTGTCCAGCTAAACCTCAATAATAATTGATGGCTCTTATAAAAAGGAGAATATAATTTCACCCCCCCCCCCGGGGGTTAAGATAGAGTAGTAGAAAACAATACCACATACTTTTACCCCCAAAAGAAATACTATAATAGTTCCTACTATTTCAAAGCGGGAGTAAACGGCCTTTTCGTCGTCCTGTTTGCCACTCGAAGGGCTATTTAATAATTAACGCCTCACATATTAGGAGTTATTGTTTCTGCTTTGTAAAATTTGTGTATCTACATTGTTTTATTGCATAGGTTGTTATTTTGTTCCCATTATTTAAGAAGTTTGTTTTTTCTTGATTTCTGGTCTGTTATCTAGGCCTCTGTAACTTGTTTGTGTATATAATTAGCTCATCATCATTTAACAAAATTATTTTTTTGTTTCATCTTGCTCATTTGGGTCCACAAATTTGTGAGACAAAAAAAGAGCCTCACACAACTAATGTCAGTTGTGTGAGGCATACAATAAAACTTCTCCATTATATGGTATCAGAGCGATCTCCTTGACTCTAATGAGTTTTTTTTAGATCCTCTAACTGCCACACAGGCTCACACTTAAAATGTCCCCTAGTGTAATAAATGTTGACTCCACTAGCAGCAATTTTAATGTTATTGTTCAGTTTAATCGTGTATCGCATCTGCCAATAAAGCTTGTCGGCGGCCATAACTTTGCGACATGGAAATTTTATGAAAGCAAGCTAGAGAATGCCTCCCCTTATTAGCACTTATTTTTTATCTCATTAAAATTAAAAGAAAAGAAAAAGGTAGGAAAAACAAAGAAGAAGAAGAAGAAGAAGAAGAAGAAGAAGAAGAAGAAGAAGAAGAAGAAGAAGAAGAAGAAGAAGAAGAAGAAGAAGAAGAAGAAGAAGAAAATGTTGAAATGGGACATATAATAATTAATGAGAAAACAAGGGACTAACATGCAATTTCAATTAAAATAGTGAACGGCCTATAATTTTGACAAATACAGTGTCTCTTTGACTTGATGATACAACGCTGCTCTCGGAACTTAGATGACAAAAGGGTTGCAGCTATTCGTCAGTAGTACTCTCTCTTTCTCTCTCGATATTTCACACACACACACAAAAATACAAATATTTATTGTATTTTATCTGTTCTTATTAATCGTGATTTATTTGTTTGTTTTTGTCCTTATTAAAATCCTAACACTCACGTATTCGATTTTTGTTCTTTTAAACAGGATTATCGAGTGCATAAGCTTTCAAATGTGCTTTCAAGTTTAAGAAACCCATTTTCCCTCCACAGATCTTTCATCTAACACTTGAAACTGTAATCTGACCTCTACCTCCTATATTCCATGATCAATTCAAGAATCAAAAAATCTAGCACAACTCCCTCAAAACTCAAAATTAACAACCTTGCACAATTTAGAACCTCAATTTTTCCAATCCTAACCATACCACAGTCATCATCGTTCTCATAAACCCACCTCAAAATCCTTTCTTGAAATGCCTCATAAGCCTACAAAAAACCTCCTTCACAAGCCAATACCACTACTTGCTAACCTCAAACAAATACAATATTCTGATGAAGCTATTTCACTGTTCCATGATTACCAGCAAACCGGGTTCAAACATAACTACCCTACTTATTCTTGTCTTATTTATAAGCTCGCTAAGTCTCGAGACTTTGAAGCTGTTGAAACCATTCTTGGGTATTTAAAAACATATTATATTCGATGTCAAGAGAAGGTTTTTGTCGGGTTGATTCAACATTATGGCGAAGCCCAGTTGGTTGATAAAGCTATTGAGCTTTGTCACAACATGGCGTCGTTTAATTGTACGCGTAGTGTATAGTCTTTTAATTCACTTTTAAATGTGCTTGTTGATAATGGACGTTCTGATGATGCAAATGAGATGTTAAGGAATTGTTCGAAAATGGGTATTTTGGTTAAATGATATTTCGTTTAACATTATTATTAAGATGTTGCTGGAAAAGGGTGAATGGGAACTGGCGCGCAAGTGTTTGATGAAATGATTGAAAGAGAAATTGAGTCGACTGTGGTAACTTACAATTGTCAAATTGGATTTTTGTGTAAAGGGGGGATGTTGAAGGTGCTAAAAGGTTGTTTCAGGATATGGTTAGAAAGGGAAATAAGCCAAATGCAGGTTCTTATGCTTTGTTGATGGAAGGTATGAGTTCTTTGGGTAAGTATAAAGAAGCCAAGAAGTTAATGTTTGATATGGAATACCAAGGATGTAAGCTGAAAATAGTCAATTATGGTGTTTTGATGACTAATATTTTAAAACAAGGCAACATTGGTGAGGAAAATAATTTACTCATGGAGATGAAAAAGAGGAATATTAAGCCCGATGTTGTGATCTATAATATGTTAATCAATTATTTCTATAAGGAAGGTAAAACTGCTAAAGCGTATAGGATGTGAGTTGTTATGCAAATTGCAAGTTGCAATCCTAATGCAGTTACATATAGAATGGTGGTAGATGGGTTTTGTAAAATAGGAGAATTTGAGGAAGGTTTGAATTTTTTGAATGCAATGTTGATTAGCGGGCATTTTCCGAGTGTAGAAACAATAAGGTGTATGATTCTTGGCCTGCTTGATTAAGGGAAGGTCGAAGATGCTTGCTTTGTTTTGAAGGAAATGGAGAAAAGGAAGAAAAGGTTTGACTTTGAGTCATGGGAAGTGTCACGACCCGGATTTAACATCCTCGGGAGTCGTCATGGTACCTACTAATGGGAGCTAGGCAAGCCAATTATCAAATACCTCTTTAGCGAACATCGACAATATTAACAACAATAAAGCATTTAACAATAAAGCGGAAGTCTCAAATATAATTTACTGAAAGAAATGCGGAAGTTTAACAAATCTTCTACCCAAGACTGGTGTCACAATACTCACGGATGTCTAGAGAATGCTAAATACAAGGTTCGAATGAACCATGGAACGGTCTGCTACGGTACAATAATAACAAACTGGATGAAATAGAAAGGACTTTGGGCTTGCAGACGTCCGCAAGACTACCTCGAATGTCCCTGGACAGGAAGCTCGCTCCCAAAATGCTACTGCTACTCAAATGTTGCTCCAACACATGGATCTGTGCAAAAAGATGCATAGAATATAGCATCAGAACAACCGACCCAATGTGCTGGTAAGTGCCTGGCCTAACCCCGGCGAAGTAGTGACGAGGCTAGACCGGACTACCAAACAAACCTGTGCATTTCAAATATATATATATATATATATATATATATATATATATATATATATATATATATATATATATATATATATATATATATATATATATATATATATATATATATATATATATATATATATATATATATATATATATATATATATATATATATATATATATATATATATATATATATATATATATATATATATATATATATATATATATATATATATATATATATATATATATATATATATATATATATATATATATATATATATATATATATATATATATATATATATATATATATATATATATATATATATATATATATATATATATATATATATATATATATATATATATATATATATATATATATATATATATATATATATATATATATATATATATATATATATATATATATATATATATATATATATATATATATATATATATATATATATATATATATATATATATATATATATATATATATATATATATATATATATATATATATATATATATATATATATATATATATATATATATATATATATATATATATATATATATATATATATATATATATATATATATATATATATATATATATATATATATATATATATATATATATATATATATATATATATATATATATATATATATATATATATATATATATATATATATATATATATATATATATATATATATATATATATATATATATATATATATATATATATATATATATATATATATATATATATATATATATATATATATATATATATATATATATATATATATATATATATATATATATATATATATATATATATATATATATATATATATATATATATATATATATATATATATATATATATATATATATATATATATATATATATATATATATATATATATATATATATATATATATATATATATATATATATATATATATATATATATATATATATATATATATATATATATATATATATATATATATATATATATATATATATATATATATATATATATATATATATATATATATATATATATATATATATATATATATATATATATATATATATATATATATATATATATATATATATATATATATATATATATATATATATATATATATATATATATATATATATATATATATATATATATATATATATATATATATATATATATATATATATATATATATATATACGCAATAGAAGAGAAAACAGAAACTTAACAAGTCAAGAGGGAGGGGAGCATGTTGTAGGGGCTGTAGCAGTTTAGAATACAAGGTAAATAAATAGGGAATGAAATGGTACAACTACAAAGTCAACGAGAGTAATAAAGCAAACATGGCACGGAATGTCCCTTCATGCATTAATAATCAAACATGGCACGGAATGTTCCTTCGTTCAATAATAATCAAAACAATCATGCACGACATCACCCATCATGCATAAATAATCAAAACATGGCACGGAATGTTCCTTCGTGCATAAATAATCAAAACATGGCACGGAATGTTCCTTCGTGCATAATAATCAAAATATGGCACAAAATGTTCCTTCGTGCATAAATAATCAAACATGGCACGGAATGTTCCTTCGTACATTAATAATCAAACATGGCACGGAATGTTCCTTCGTGCAATAATAATCAAAACATACACGAAATATTCCTTCGTTCATTACTAATCAATACAATCGTGCACAACATCACACATCTTGCTTTATCACTCAACCTCACCCAAACAGCAATCACAAACAATAGGTTTGAGGGGATGGACAAAAGTAATAGATATCCCGGCAAGGGAAAACACAAGTAAACAGTCAAATCCCAGCAATGGAACAATAACAATAACTTTCACATCCCGTTGAGGGAGATAATCAAAGTACGTAAACAGCCCAGCAAGGGAATAATCACATCTCTTTCTGTTTCTTTCATTTCTTACTCAATAGTTACTTATCATTCGAGCCAACGCTCCAAAGAGTTTACAAGTCATAAATTCCTTCTCATACTCTTCACATTATATAGAGTTCACCAATTTAACAAGGAAGAGTCACAACAAAACCAGAATAAGCACAAATAAGGACTCATGGTCATGCTAGACGCCGGTGTATAGATACTCATCACCATGCCTATACACCGTACTCAATCATTTAGCAATTAACAATTAATAATACTCTAATCCTATTCCCTCAAGCCAAAGTTAGATCAAACACCTACCTCGGTCCAAAGAGTAGCAATCAACTCTCCAATACCGCCTTCCCTCTACAATCCGGCTCTGAAACAATGGTATATAGGCATAATTAATTCAATAGAATCAATAAAGGCTCAATAACATAATCTCAAAGCCTAGAAATAAGTTTTCTAGCATTCTTCCAAAAATTCCAAAATTCGATATCGGGCCCACATGGTCCAAACACGAGGCTCGGACGAAAACCCAATCACCCATAAACCCACGAGTTCAAATATATAGTTTGTTACAAGATTCGACATCGATTTGAGGTTGAATCACCGAAAATTCCCAACACCCTAACTCTACCCAAAACCCTTAATTTCTACTTTGAATTCATGATTTAGGGCTAGGAAATTAGTGATTAGATGAAGAAATTAGGAGATAATGAAGTTAAGAACTCTTACCCGGCAAGCTATGGAGGAAAAGGAGCTTGAAATTTGTCTATGGGATGTTGGAGTGAAGAGCTCGAGCTAAATAATGGCTAACTCCCGCTACTGTTCTGTTTTAAGACTTAAAAATTCGCTGGGCAAAAATGCCCTTCGCGTTCGCGTGAACAGGGACGCGTTCGCGAAGGGTGAACAGGTCAAGGCATCGCATTTGCGTGGTGATAATCGCGAACGCGTAGAATAAGGGACTGGGTAAACATCACGTTCGCGACAGGGGAACGCGAACGCGAATGCGTAGAGTAAAGTATTTGGGGTCTGGAATCTAGGCCTACGCGAATGCATGAGGAGACACGCGAACGCGTTGAAGGAAGCACCAAAGCTTCGTGATCGCGATGGCCTGAATGTGAACGCGAAGGTCTAAGAGAGCAAAGCTATGAGAACGCGAAGGCAATGCTGCGAACGTGATGAAGGATTTCACTGAGCAAAAATGCAGAAAAAATCTGCTACCATTCAAAGTGCAAAACTACCTCGAACACCTCCGAAAACACTCCCGAGCCCTCGGGGCTCCTAACCAATCACACACACCAACTCAATAACATCCTACGAACTTACTCGAGCGATCAAATCGCCAAAACAACATCAAAATCAATAGATCAAGCCTCAAAATCATCATTTTCAATTCAAACTTCTTTAAACTTTCAAACTTGGAACTCATAGTCCGAAACACGACAAACGACGTTCGATTTAGACCAAACTTCACAGAAAGCGCTTAAACAATATATAAGACTTGTACCGGGCATCGGAACCAAAATACGATCCCGATACCATAGTTTTTGAATCAATTTTCATTTCTATTTTCCTTAATAATTTCAGAAAAACAATTTAACAGAAAAATTCTTTTACCTGGGTTCTAAACCTCGGATTCAACTCCGGGCACATGCCCGAGTCCCATATTTTTCTACGGACCCTCCGGGACCATCAAATCACGGGTCCGGTCCGTTTACCAAAAATTTTGACCGAAGTCAACTTTAATCATATTAGTATCAAAATTCTTCAAATTTTTCACAGATTTCACATATTCCAACATAAAAGTTTTCCGACTACGCGCCCGGACTACGCACGCAAATCGTGGAAACTATAAGTGAGGTTTTTAAAGGCCTCGAAAGCGCGGAATAAAGGAGAAATACAGTGATGACCCTTTGGGTCGTCACATTCTCCACCTCTAAAATAATCGTTCGTCCTCGAACGGACAAAAGAAAGAAGTACCTGAGTCAGGAAATAGATGAGGGTAACGACTCTGCATATCAGACTCGGACTCCCAGGTCGATGCCTCAGGAGGCTGACCCCTCCACTAGACACGCACTGAAGAAAAACTCTTCGACCTCAACTATCGAACTTGCCGGTCTAGAATAGCTACCGGCTCCTCCTCGTAGGACAAATCCTTATCCAACTGGACAGTGCTGAAATCTAACACATGGGTAGGATCGCCGTGATACCTTCGAAGCATGGACACATGAAACACTGGATGCACAGCTGACAAGCTAGGTGGCAAGGTAAGTCTGTAAGTCACCTCTCTCACACGATCAAAAACCTCAAATGGGCCAATGAACCTAGGGCTAAGCTTGTCCTTCTTCCCAAATCTCATCACGCCCTTCACAGGCAATATACGGAGCAATACTCGCTTACCAACCATGAAAGCTACATCTCGAACCTTACGATCCGCATAACTCATTTGCCGCGACTGAGCCGAACGAAGCCTGTCCTAAATGATTTTGACCTTATCCAAGGCCTCCTGGACTAAATCTGTACCCAATAACCAAGCCTCTCCCGGCTCAAACCATCCGACTGGAGACCGACATCGCCTACCATACAACGCCTCATATGGAGCCATCTGAATGCTGGACCGGTAGCTGTTGTAGTAGGCGAACTATGCTAAAGACAAAAACTGGTCCCACGAGCCTCCAAAATCAATGACATAGGCTCGGATCATATCTTCCAATATCTGAATAGTCCGCTCGAACTGACTGTCCGTCTGAGGATGGAATGTTGTGCTCAACTGAACCTGGGTGCCTAACTCCTGCTGAACTGCTCTCCAAAAGTGCGAGGTAAACTGTGTACCCCAGTCCGAAATTATAAATGCCGACACCCCATGAAGGAGAACAATCTCCCGGATGTAGATCTCAGCTAATCTCTCCGATGAATAGGTGGTGGCAACAAGATGAAATGCATTGACTTAGTGAGCCTATCAACAATGACCCAAAAAGCATCAAACTTCTTCCGAGTCACCGTAAGTCCAGTAATGAAATCCATGGTAATCCTCTCCCACCTCCACTCGGGAAGCTCGATCCTCTAAAACAAACCACCAGTCCTCTGATGCTCATACTTGACCTACTGACAATTCAAACACCTAGCCACATATGCAACAATATCTTTATTCATCCTACGCCACCAATAATGTTACCGCAAGTCCTGATACATCTTCACGGCGCCCAGGTGAATAGAATACCGCGAACTATGGGCCTCCGCTAAGATCAACTCTCGAATCCCATCAACATTGGGCACACAAACTCGCCCCTGCAATCTCAAAACACCATCATCATCTAAAGTCACCTTCGTGGCACCTCCACGCTGCACCGTGTCTCTCAGGACACACAAATGGGGATCATCAAACTGCCGATCATGGATACGCTCCAATAATGAAGAACGAGCGACCGTGCAAGCTAACACTCTGCTAGGCTCAAAAATGTCCAACCTCACCAGCCGATTGGCCAAAGCCTGAATATCCAAAGCAAGCGGTCTCTGGCTGAACAGAACATAGGCAAGACTACCCATACTGGCGGACTTCCTACTCAATGCGTCGGCCACCACATTGGCTCTCCTCCGGTGGTACAAAATAGTAACATCATAATCTTTCAGCAACTCCAACCACCTCCTCTGCCTCAAATTCAACACCTTTTTGCTTGAACAAGTACTGAAGGTTCTTGTGATCCGTGTACACCTCATACGTTACACCATATAAATAATGCCTCCAAATCTTCAAAGCATGAACAATGGCTGCCAATTCTAAATCATGGACCGGATAGTTCTTCTCGTGGATCTTCAACTGCCTCGAAGCATAAGCAATGACTCTGCCAGCCTGCATCAATACTGTACCAAGCCCAATACGGAAAACATCACAATAGACCGAATAAGGCCCTGAACCTGTGGGCAAAACCAATGTCGATGCTGCAGTAGATGAAAATCCCTCCACGAACCGACGGTAATAACCTGCTAACCCCAAGAATACTCCAAATCTCTGTAGCTGATATTGGTCGAGGCCAACCCTTGACTGCCTCAATCTTCTTTGGGTCCACCTGAATACCCTCTACTGATACGACATGACCCAGAAATGCAACCGAACTCAACCAGAACTCACACTTCGAGAACTTAGCATATGACTGACTATCCTTCAGAGTTTGAAGAACCACTCTGAGGTACTGTTTGTACTCCTCCTGGCTGCGGGAGTATACCAGAATATCATCACTGAAAACTATCATGAACAAGTCCAAATAAGGCCTGAACACTCGGTTCATCAACTCCATAAATGTTGTTGGGGCATTGGTCAACCCAAATGACATGACCCAAAACTCATGATGCCCATACCGAGTGCAGAATGCTATCTTAGGGACATCATATGCCCAAATCCTAAGCGGATGGTAGCCAGATCTCAAGTCTATCTTTGAAAACACCTTTGCACCCTGAAGCTGGTCAAACAAATCATCAATCCTCGGCAGTGGATACTTTTTATTAATCGCCACTTGTTCAATTGCCGGTAATCAATGCACATCCTCATCGAACCATCTTTCTTCTTCACAAATAACACAGGCGCGCCCCAAGGAGAAACACTGGGTCTAATGAAACCCTTCTCTAACAGATCTTGCAACTGGTCCTTTAACTCATTTAACTCTGGCGGGGCCATGCGATACGGCAGAATAGAAATGGGCTGCGTGCCTGGGGCCAGATCGATACAGAAATCAATATCCCTGTTGGGCAGCATACCCGGCAGGTCTGAAGGGAAAACCTCGGGGAACTCCCAAACAATAGGAACAGAATCAATAGAAGGAACCTCTGTGCTGGAATCACGAACATACGCTAGATAAGTTAAACACCCCTTCTCGACCATGCGTCGATCCTTTACATATGAAATAATATTGCGGGTGGCATGACCTGACGTCCCTCTTCACTCCAAATCGGGGAAAATCTGGCAAATCCAAGGTCACGGTCTTGGTGTGACATTCCAAGATAACATGATACGAGGACAACCAATCCATCCCTAATATAACGTCCAAATCCACCACGTCTAAGAGCAATAAAGCAACACGGGTCTCAAGACCCTCAAACACTACCACACAGGAACGATGAACTCGGTCGACCACTATAGAATCACCCACCGGTGTAGATACATAAATAGGAATACCCAAAGCATCACTAGGCATAACCAGGTAGGGTGAAAAATAGGACGACACATACGAATACGTAGAACAAGGGTAAAATAGCACTGAAGTATCTCTAATACAAATCAGAATGGTACCTGTAATGTCTGCACCTAAAGACTCAGCCTCTGGCCTAGCTGCTGGCTGGCCTCTACCTCTGGCGACCTGAACTCCACCTTTAAGACCTCTACCTCTACCTCTAACACCTCTGTCACCGCCTCTAGCTGGCTGGGCAGGCTGTGGAACCTCCGGTGCTTGAATCATAGAACGAGAAATGCGATGCTGGAAGATGCCATAAACTCGAGGACATATCTGACAATGTGCCTCGTATCACCACAAGCATGGCAAGACCTCGTCTGATGCGGTTGAGCACCCCTCAACCTTGGGCAAACCCTCCGGTTGTGACCATACTCACCACACTCATAGCATCTACGTGAATGCTGCAGCTGAGGGAACTGAGGCTGACCTTGTCGACCTGAATGACCACCTGAAGTACCATGAGTGACACGGGCAGCTGACTGAAAGTGCCTGGGAGGATGGCCTCTACGATAAGAACCTCTACCTCCTAACGAGGTACCACTGAATATTCCTGCATGACGGGGCCTCTTATCCGACCCATGACCACCTCCATATGGCAGAGCCATCTCAACTCTACGGCCCACGTTGACAGCCTCCTGAAAAGCGATCTCACTCCTGGCCTGAGCCACTGTACTCGGCTGATCTGCCACCACTGGCTGAACTCTTGGAAGCAATCCCGCTCGAATGACACTCTCCACAAAGCCTACCAATCGGACTAGAGCGTCCTGAAGAACTGGGATGGCAATGAACCCCTATGGGACCTGAGCTGGGCCCACTGAGACTACTGGAGCTAGAACCTCCTCCTCTAAATCAACCTGAGGCTCCGCCACTGGAGTTGCTGTTGGGGGCTCGGACTGCTGTGCGGTAGAAGAGGAAGCACGTGTTCTCGCCATCTACGAAGGAACAGAATAGAACTTCAATCGGTACTTGAAAAATAGAACGGCACGACAAGAAAGAACAAATGTGAAACTTTCCTAACTCTGTAGCCTCTGGGGATAAATACAGACGTCTCAGTACCGATCCCTCAGATTCTACTGAGTATGTCCGTGAGTTGTGAGACCTATGTAACCTAGAGCTCTGATACCAACTTGCCACGGCCCGAATTTCCCACCCTCGGGAGTTGTGATGGCGCCTACTAATGGGAGCTAGGAAAGCTAATTATCAAATACCTCTTTAGTGAACATCGACAATATTAACAACAATAAAGCATTTAACAATAAAGAGGAAGTCTCAAATATAATTTACTGAAAGATATGCGGAATTTTAACAAATCTTCTACCCAAGACTAATGTCACAATACTCACGGACGTCTAGAGAATGCTAAATACAAGGTTCGAATGAAGCATGGAATTGTCTGCTACGGTACAATAATAACAAACTCGATGAAATAGAAAGGACTCCGGGCATGCGGACGTCAGTAAGGCTATCTCGAATGTCCCTGGACTGGAAGCTCGCTCCAAAAATGCTACTGCTACTCAAATGCTGCTCCAACACCTGGATCTGTGCAAAAAGATGCACAGAGTGTAGCATCAGCACAACCGACCTCATGTGCTGGTAAGTGCCTGGCCTAACCCCGGCAAAGTAGTGACGAGGCTAGACCGGACTACCAAACAAACCTGTGCAATTCAAATATATATATATATACGCAATAGAAGAGAAAATAGAAACTTAATAAGTTAAGAGGGAGTGGAGCATGTTGTAGGGGCTGTAGCAGTTTAGAATACAAGGTAAATAAATAAGGAATGAAACGGTGCAACTACAAAGTCAACGAGAGTAACAAAGCAAACATGGCATGGAATGTCCCTTCGTGCATTAATAATCAAATGTGGCACGGAATGTTCCTTCGTGCAATAATAATCAAAACAATCGTGCACGACATCACCCATCGTGTTTTATCACTCAACCTCACCCAAACAGCAATCACAAACAATGGGGGTGAGGGTATGGACAAAAGTAATAGATATCCCGGCAAGGGAAAACACAAGTAAACAGTCAAATTCCGACAAGGGAACAATAACAATAACTTTCACATCCTGGCAAGGGGGATAATCAAAGTACGTAAACAGCCCGGCAAGGGAATAATCACATCTCTTTCGGTTTCTTTCATTTCTTACTCAATAGTTACTTATCATTTGAGCCAACGCTCCAAAGAGTTTACAAGTCATAAATTCCTTCTCATACTCTTTACATTATATAGAGTTCACCAATTTAACAAGGAAAAGTCACAACAAAATCAAAATAAGCACAATAAGGACTCGTGGTTATGCTAGACGTCGGTATATAGATACTCGTCACCATGCCTATACACCACACATGATCATTTAGCAATTAACAATTAATAATACTCTAATCTTATTCCCTCAAGCCAAAGTTAGATCAAACACCTACCTCAGTCCAAAGAGTAGCAATCAACTCTCCAATACCGCCTTCCCTCTACAATCCGACTCTGAAACAATGGTATCTAGGCATAATTAATTCAATAGCATCAATAAAGTCTCAACAACATAATCCCAAAGCTTAGAAATGAGTTTTCTAGCATTCTTCCAAAAATTCCAAAATTTGACACTGGGCCCACATGGTCCAAACACGAGGCTCGGACCAAAACCCAATCACCCATAACCCCACGAGTTCAAATATATAGTTTGTTTCAAGATTCGACCCCAATTTGAGGTTGAATCACCCAAAATTCTCAAAACCCTAACTCTACCCAAAACCCTTAATTTCTACTTTGAATTCATGATTTATGGCTAGGAAATTAGTGATTAGATGAAGATATTAGGAGAGAATGAAGTTAAGAACACTTACCTAGCAAGCTATGGAGGAAATGAGCTTGAAATTCGTCTATGGGATGTTGGAGTGAAGAGCTCGAGTGAAATAATGGCTAACTCCCGCTACTGTTCGGTTTTAAGACTTAAATATTTGCTGGGTAAAAATGCACTTTGCGTTCGCGTGAACAGGGATGCATTCGCGAAGGGGGAAGAGGTCAAGCCATCGCGTTCGCGTGGTGCTAATCGCGAACGCGTAGAAGAAGGGATTGGGTAAACATCGTGTTCGCGACAGGGGAACGCGAATGCGTAGAGTAAAGTATTTGGGGTCTAGAATCTAGGCCTACGCGAACGCGTGAGGAGACACGCGAACGCGTTGAAGGAATCAACAAAGCTTCGCGATCGCGATGGCCTGAACGCGAATGCGAAGGTCTAAGGGAGCAAAGCTATGTGAACGCGAAGGCAATGCTGCGAACACGATGAAGGATTTCACTGAGCAAAAATTGCAGAAAAAATCTGCTACCATTCAAAGTGCAAAACTACCCCGAACACCTCCGAAAATACTCCCGAGCCCTTGGGGCTCCTAACCAATCACACACACCAACTCAATAACATCCTACGAACTTACTCGAGTGATCAAATCACCAAAACAACATCAAAATCAATGGGTCAAGCCTCAACATCATCATTTTCATTTCAAACTTCTTAAACTTTCAAACTTGGAACTCATAGTCTGAAACACGTCAAACAACGTTCGATTTCGACCAAACTTCACAGAAAGAGCTGAAACAATATATATAAGACTTGTACCGGGTGTCAGAACCAAAATACGAGTCCTATACCATAGTCTTTTATTCAATTTTCATTTCCATTTTCCTTAATAATTTTAGAAAAATAATTTAACAGAAAAATTCTTTTACCCAGGTTCTATACCTCAAATTTCGACTCCGGGCACATGCCCGAGTCCCATATTTTTCTACGGACCCTCCGGGATCGTCAAATCACGGGTTCGGGCCCGTTTACCAAAAATATTGACCGAAGTCAACTTTAATCATATTAATAACAAAATTCTTCAAATTTTTCACAGATTTCACATATTCCATCATAAAAGTGAGGTTTTTAAAGGCCTCGGAAGCGCGGAATAAAGGAAAAATCCGGTGATGACCCTTTAGGTCATCACAGGAAGCCATTGTTAAGGATGCTTGCAGCAATAGTATTATTGTATATAGGCTCGTTGATGAGATTGTATTTTAGCTATTGGACTTGTATGCTATTACTTAGGAAAATCTCCGAAATAGATCGCGGCCAGATCTGTTTTGTGCTCGTCTTGACGCTATCCCAGATGTCCATTTGGAAAGTGCTATTGAACAACCCTACTAATTACACAATAATTCACTTCCCCTTGTTTGCTTGTAGTCAGTCCAGTGTCATGATTTTTTTACTTTGTTTGTGGAGCTGGGCATGTTTTATTGGAGCACTTGGTGTCCGATTAAAACTCAATAATAATTGTTGGCTCTTATAAAAAGGAGTATATAATTTCACCCCTGTTAAGATGGAGTAGTAGAAAAGAATACCATATACTTTTACCCCCAAAAGAAATACTATAATAGTTCCTACTATTTCAAAGCGAGAGTAAAGGGCCTCTTCGTCGTCATGCTTGCCACTCGAAGGGCTATTTAATAATTAACGCCTGACATATTAGGAGTTACTGTTACTGCTTGTAAAATTTGTGTATCTACTTTGTTTTATTGCATAGGTTGTTGTTTTGTTCCCACCATTTAAGGAGTTTGTTATTTTATTTTTCTTGCTTTCTGTTAACTAGGCCTCTATAACTTGTTTGTGTATATATTCAGCTCATCATCATTTAACAAAAAAAAATTTTGTTTCATCTTGCTCAATCATTATATGAAAAAATATTATTTTGTGTCTCATACAACTGACACTAGTTGTATGAGGCATCTTTTTTGCCTTAGAGTTTTGTAGACCAAGAAATGTAAGATTGGAGTCCACAAATTTATAAGACAAAAAAGAGCATCACACAACTAATATGAGTTGTGTGAGGCACACAATAAAACTTCTCCATTATATGGTATCAGAGCGATGTCCTTGACTCTCACGAGTTTTTTTCCTGATCCTCTAACTGCCACACAGGCTCACACTTAAAATGGCCCATAATGTAATAAAAATGTTGACTCCACTAGTAGCAACTCTAATGTTATTGTTTAGTTTAATCGTGTATCACATAAGCCAATAAAGCTTGTCGGTGGTCATAACTTTGCGACATGAAATTTTTATAAAAGCAAGCTGGAGAATGTCTTCCCTTATTAGCACTAATTTTTATCGCATTAAAATTAAAAGAAAAGAAAAAGGTGGAAAAAGAAAAGAAAAAAAGAAGAAGAAGAAGAAGAAACGCTGAAACGGGGACATATAATAATTAAAGAGAAAATAAGGGACTAACATGCAATTTCAATTAAAATAGTGACTGACCTGCAATTTCAACAAATGCAGTGTCTCTTTGACTTGATGATACAGCGCTGCTCTCGGAACTCAGATGGCAAAAGGGCTGCAATTATTCGTCAGCAGTACTCTCTCTCTCTCTCTCCCGATATTTCACACATAAACATACAAAAACACAAATATTTATTGTATTTTATCTGTTCTTATTAATCGTGATTTATTTGTCTGTTATTGTCCTTATGAAAACCCTAACACTAACGCATTCGATTTTTGTTCTTTTAAACAGGATTATCGTTTTACACTACGAATAAAAAATTGAAGAAGCTCTTTTCACCTTTTGGCGTTGTTACAGAAGGTTACTTCACCTTTTCTCATTTCTTTATTCTGAAATTATTATTTTTTTCGTCTGTAATGTAATCTAATTTATCCTCAAAATAAGTAAGTGTGAAATTTAGGGTGTGTTAAGTATGACAGGAGTCAATTCCCAAGGAAATTTATGTCATGGAAAATATTTTTCAAAATATAGAGTATAATATTAAAATTAATAAATAATATCAGCAAATTGGAGAGTGTTCTAATGAAACTTTTGAGTACTAGAGATTATTAATGAAGTCTAGTGCTAGTTGAAGATAGTTGGTGAAAAAATAACTTCCGCCCATAAGTAAGGGAAGTTGTTTTCCTCCTTTTGATTGAATTGTTTTCCATTTTTCCTTATACCAAACACGCCCTTTATCTACTATAATTTATTGCCCTATAGCTATTTATAAATATGAAATTTGTACTTTAGGACGGATTTGTTAAATAGGTATATAATTAATCTGGGATTGAGGCGTAGTTGATTTGATTGATTGATTTATATGGAATTGTTAATTTGGGCGAGCAGCGAGGCTTGTTAAAGACCCAAGAACGTAAAGGCCTAAAGGTTTTGGATTTGTTACCTTTGAGTCAGAAGAAGATGCTCTGAATGCATTGAATTTCATTAACGGAAGGGTAATTCCTCATATGTGTACACTTGCTTCTGTGTGTTTGTTGATGGTGTATTTTGTGTATATTTTACGAACATGCTTAATGATGATGCCTATCATCAGTTGTGGATGTAGCCTTCAACAATGAGTGCAAGCACACCGGCTACTTCCGATTCAAATTTTTAGTTTTTTTTAACTATTGTTTTTTAATATTAAATCTATCCATTGTTTGATAGGAAACACATAGTTGTTATAGTGGTTTCCCACTTTAAAACAAGGTGTTCCTCTATTATTGACAATTCTTAGTCTGTCTTTCGCTTAGAAAACTATTTATCAATCATAAATTAAATAAGGCAAATTTCTATTTCCAACACTTCACAGCAAAACTATAAGCGATAGATTTTTCCAAGCATCTTAAACAATTTAGCGTGTTGTTTGACTTTGTGAACTTTTGCTATCATCGACCAGCACAAATTGTTGCATTTGTTGGTCTAAAGGACTTGGTCCTGCAAATGCTTTCAGTTGGAGACAGGATAATCATTGCTCGAATGAAACTAATAATAAAGGGTGGAAAATGTAAGTTGGGGGGCATTAATAGGCTTATAACGAAACATGTGAATAATATAACAATCTAAAGAAATCTAACTTTCACTTGGAAGGGGTCTAGGTTCTAGAAAATCTATAGAGAAACGGTGTTTGGTCTAGGAACTGTATCTCATTATGTTCTATTATTGTTGCTGTTATTTTTGGTGTTTATTTTATTTAAATTTTTTATGGATATATAATCTACCTTTGTTGAATTAGTTGTCTCGTAAACTCTTTAGGCTCGTAGATGAGCTTGTATTTTATCTATTGGACTTGTATGCTATTACTTAGGAAAATCTCTGAAATAGATCGCGGTAAGATCTGTTTTGCGCTCGTTTTGATGCTATCTCATATGTCCATTTGGAAAGAGCTATAGAGCAACCCTACTAATTACACAATAATTCTCTTCCCCTTGCTTGCTTGTAGTCAGTTCCAGTGGCATGATTTTTTACTTGGTTTGTAGAGCTGGGCATCCTCTATTGGAGCATTTAGTGTCCGGCTAAACCTCAACAATAATTGATGGTTCTAATAAAAAGTAGTATGTAATTTCACCCCCGTTAAGATGGAGTAGTAGAAAATAATACCACATACTTTTACCCCCAAAAGAAAAACTATAATAGTTCCTACTATTTCAAAGCGGGAGTAAAGGGCCTCTTCGTCGTCCTGCTTGCCACTCGAAGCTCTATTTAATAATTAACACCTGACATATTAGGAGTTACTGTTTCTTCTTTGTAAAATTTGTGTATCTACTTTGTTTTATTGCATAGGTTGTTATTTTGTTCCCATTATTTAAGCAATTTGTTTTTTCTTGCTTTCTGGTATGTTAACTAGGCCTCTCTAACTTGTTTGTGTATATAATCAGTTCATCATTATTTAACAAAATTATTTTTTTTGTTTCATCTTGCTCATTTGGGTTCACAAATTTGTGAGACAAAAAAAGAGCCTCACACAACTAATGTCAGTTGTGTGAGGCACACAATAAAACTTCTCCATTATATGGTATCAGAGCGATCTCCTTGAGTCTCACGAGTTTTTTTAGATCCTCTGACTGCCAGACAGGCTCACACTTAAAATGGCCCCTAATGTAATAAATGTTGACTCCACTAGCAGCAATTCTAATGTTATTGTTCAGTTTAATCGTGTATCGCATCTTCCAATAAAGCTTGTCGGCGACCGTAACTTTGCGACATGGAATTTTTATGAAAGCAAGTTGGAGAATGTCTCCCCTTATTAGCACTAATTTCTTATCGCATTAAAGTTAAAAGAAATGGAAAAGGTGGAAAAGAAAAAAAAAGAAGAAAAAATGCTGAAACGGGGACATATAATAATTAATGAGAAAATAAGGGACTAACATGAAATTTCAATTAAAATAGTGACCGACCTGCAATTTTGACAAATACAGTGTCTCTTTGACTTGATGATACAGCGCTTCTCTCGAAACTCAGATGGCAAAGGGTTGCAGCTATTCGTTAGTAGTACTCTCTCTCTCTCTCCCGATATTTCACACACACACTTACACAAAAATACAAATATTTATTATATTTTATCTGTTCTTATTAATCGTTATTTATTTGTCTGTTGTTTTCCTTATTAAAACCCTAACACTGACACTTTTGATTTTTGTTCTTTTAAACAGGATTATCGAGTGCATAAGCTTTCCAATGTGCTTCCACGTTTAAGCAACCCATTTTCCCTCCACAGATCTTTCATGTAACGACCCGACTGGTCGTTTTTTTTATTTTTGAACCCCGTTCCCTTAAATAAAATTTTCCGCACTTGCTTTAGCTAATTTATGACTTGCGGGGACGGGTGGTTCAGAAGTTAGAAGAGTTTTGAGCAAGAATAAATCTAGTTGCTTCTTTAAGTTTCTTTAAAAAGGCCAAGTTTGACTTCGGTCAACATTTTGGGGAAACGGACCCAGAATCATGGTTTGGAAATTTTTTAGGGTCCGTGGGAAAATATGGGACCTGGGCGTATACCTGGAATCGAATTTCGAGGTCCCTAGCCCGAGTAATGAAATTTTATGTGAAATTGCTAAGTTTAAGTTTCAAAGATTTAAATAAACAAAGAAATTATTGTTTTCCTAGGTATCGGGTTCGGATTTCGATTTCAAAAACTTGGTACAAGTCCGAAATATCAGTTAAGACCTACTCGTAAAATTTGGTGTCAATCGGAGTAGTTTGAAGGCGTTTTGACCCGTTGGAGGAGAATTAAGAACTTGAAGTTCAATGATTTGATTCATTTGGTTTTGGGGGTTGATTCCTCGATTTAGCGTTGTTTTTAGTGTTTCGAGGGTTCGAGTAGGTCCACCTCGTGATTTCAGATTTGTCGGTATGTTCGGGGGGGGCTCGGGAGCCCCGAGCGTCAAATGGTCGAGGTTCGAGTGAAGTTGGAGATTTAGAAAGGGCTAGGATTTTGCTACTTCTGTCATAACTGCATATGCGGTTCTTGGGCCGCAGAAGCGGGACCGCAGATGTGATCCAATTATCGCGGAAGGGGCCAGGCCTAGGGGAAACCGCATAAGCAGACCCCTGACCGCAGAAGCGGTCCATCCGCCCCAGGCCCAGAACCGCAGAAGCAGTGGGCTTTTCGCTTAAGCGGACTCGCAGAAGCGAGGTTTAGACCGCAGAAGCGGCCCAGGCCCCCTTGCCCATTTTCGCAAAAGCGGCTCGTGTCCATAGAAGCAGAGCCCGCATAAGCGGGAATCCTTCCGCAGAAGCGGAAATCACTGGGGACAGAAGGGTTCATTAATATGAACCCAAACTCATTTCTCTCACTTCTCACTACACACTTGGGCGATTTTAGAGGTTTCAAAGAGAGGGTTTCCACATATCATTGCAAGGTAAGTAATCCCCACTCACATTTAGCTCAAATACATAAACATTAGGTAGATTTAACACTAAAATTAGGTAAAAATCAAGAGATTAGAGTTATACCTAGGGTTTAATCAAAACTAAGATTTAATCCTATAATTTGCCATGAAATGAACTAGAAATCATATATTTGTGATCCTTAGGTGATATAGGACAACTTCCTTCGAAAAATATTGGAATCCGGGCACGTGTGCCCAGGGTCAGAATTTAGAAAACTTGCATTAATGGTTAGGAAATTGCTTAAACAATTAGAATTTAACCTTATAAGCTATTATTGACTAGTTCTCGCTTATTTTAATTAGTTGGTGCTCGTTTGGCTATAAATTGAGGGTTTGGGCTTATTCTTGATATCGGAAGTGTGCTTTGGAGCGAGCTGAGTCTCTTTTCTAACCTCGTAAGAGGGAATTGTCCCCTTAGGATTAAATGTTTGAGCATTTGTTGCTAAATGCGGGGACTACGCACGCGTTAGGTGACGAGAGCCCGTGCGTAGCTACTACTATGTTAAATGTCCGGGTAGCTTAGGACCTACAACATGCCTAGTAAATATATCTCTTATGTTAATTTGTTGTTATGAACACCTAGTGTGTACTAGAGACTTAAAAAGGAGATATGAGCATACTTGTATAGTTAATTAAGTTTGGTTTAGTATTTTTGACCATTTATGTGCCATGTGTGTGAACTTGATATTTCATCCTTATTTGTGGATCGGGTCGAACACCTCGGTATGAATAGATGCATCTATAGGCGCGTCGTCGACCCTCGGAAGTGCACAATTTATTTCTGTTGGTTCGGGCCGTCGCCTCGGTATTATGTTTGCATGTTAATTGTGGAAAATCTTATACATGTTTTATTTGGCCATTATCTCATATGATAAACTATAAACTTGATGTTGTAGATTTCTTGACTTATACCACTTGTCATGAAACTGTCGATGCTTGTAAATTCCATTATTTGAACTCATCATACTTATATATATATATATATATATATATATATATATATATATATATATATATATATATTAATTGACCTTAGTAAGTATCGAGTCGACCTCTCGTCTCTACTTCTTCGAGATTAGACGGGATACTTACTGGGTATATGTTGTTTATGTAATCATGCTACACTTCTGTACTTAAATGTACAGGATTTAAGGCAGGTGGATCCAGACATCATTCTGGTGCATATCAGTGAGCGCACTTGGGACTTCTACGGTGAGCTGCATTCCCTTCTTGCTGAAACGCAACCGAAGAAATCTTCCTTGTATTTTTTTTTTGTTGTTTCTGTCTATCCTGATTCAGATAGTAGGATAGGGTATTATTCTTTTGTGCATATTCTACTAGATGCCCGTAGCTTATGACACCAGGTTCTGGCACACACAGTAGTAGACGTTATTTTGAGTTGTATAACTGTCTTTACATTTCATTGATCTTTACTAGTTTATAAATTTAAATTGGGAAAATCTATTATAATGGTTTTTGGCAAAGGTAAAAGAAGAATTTAATTATACTTCCGTGTTGGCTGGCCTCACAAATGGTGTCGGGCGCTATCAAGACCTATTATGGAAAATGGGTCGTGACATTTCATCTAACACTTGAAACTGTAATCTGAACTCTACCTCCTACATTCCATGATCAATTCAAGAATCAAACAAGCTAGCACAACTCCGTCAAAACTCAAAATTAACAACCTTGCACAATTCAGAACCTTAAATTTCCAATCCCAACCATACCACAGTCATCATCGTTCTCATAAACCCACATCAAAATCCTCACCTGAAAGGCCTCATAAGCCTACAAAAAACCTCATTCGCAAGCCAATACCACTACTTGCAGACCTCAAACAAATCCAAGATCCTGATGAAGCTATTTCACTATTCCATGATTACGAGCAAACCGAGTTCAAACATGACTATCCTACTTATTCTTGTCTTATTTATAAGCTTGCTAAGTCTTGAGACTTTGAAGCTGTTGAAACCCTTCTTATGTATTTAAAAACATATTATATTCGATGTGAAGAGAAGGTTTTTATCGGGTTGATTCAACATTACGGCAAAACCCAGTTGGTTGATAAAGCTATTGAGCTTTTTCACAACATGGTGTCATTTAATTGTACGCGTAGTGTACAGTCTTTTAATGAACTTTTAAATGTGCTTGTTGATAATGGGCGTTCTGATGATACAAATAAGATGTAAGGAATTGTTCGAAAATGGGTATTTGGTTAAATGTTGTTTCGTTTAACATTATTATTAAGATGTGGCTGGAAAAGGGTGACTGGGAACTGGCGCGCCAAGTGTTTGATGAAATGATTGAAAGAGAAATTGAGCTGAATGTGGTAACTTACAATTGTCAAATTGGATATTTGTGTAAGAAGGGGAATGTTAAAGGTGCTAAAAGTTTGTTTCAGGATATGGTTAGAAAGTGAAAGAAGCCAAATGCAGTTTCTTATGCTTTGTTGATGGAAGGTTTGAGTTCTTTGGGTAAGTATAAAGAAGCCAAGAAGTTAATGTTTGATATGAGATACCAAGGATGTAAGCTGAAAATAGTCAATTATGGTGTTTTGATGACTGATCTTTTAAACTGAAGCGACGTTGGTGAGGAAAATAGTTTACTCGTGGAGATGAAAAAGAGGCACATTAAGCCCGACGTTGTGATCTATAATATGTTAATCAATTATTTATGTAAGGAAGGTAAAACTGCTGAAGCGTATAGGATGTTAGTTGATATGCAAATTGCAGGTTGCAATCCTAAGGCAACTACATATAGAATGGTGGTTGATGGGTTTGGTAAAACAGGAGAATTTGCGGAAGGTTTGAAGGTTTTGAATGCAATGTTGATTAGCGGGCATTTTCCGCGTGTAGAAACAGTAAGGTGTATGATTCTTGGCCTGCTTGATAAAGGGAAGGTTGAAGATGCTTGCTTTGTTTGGAGGAAATGGATAAAAGGAAGAAAATGTTTGACTTTGAGTCATGGGAAGCCATTGTCAAGGATGCTTGCAGCAATAGTATTGTTGTATATAGGCTCGTTGATGCGCTTGTATTTTAGCTTTTGGACTTGTATGTTATTGCTTAGGAAAATCTCCAAAATAGATCGCGGCTAGATCTGTTTGGTGTTCGTCTTGATGCTATCTCAGATGTCCATTTGGAAAGTGCTATTGAGCAACCCTATTAATTACACAATAATTCCCTTCCCCTTGCTTGCTTGTAGTCAGTTCCAGTGTCATGGTTTTTTACTTGGTTTGTGGAGTTGGGCATGCTTGATTGGAGCTTTTGGTGTCCGATTAAACCTCAATAATAATTGTTGGCTCTTATAAAAAGGATTATGTAATTTCACCCCTGTTAAGATGAATTAGTAGCAAAGAATACCATATACTTTTACTCCCAAAAGAAATACTATAATAGTTCCTACTATTTCAAAGCGGGAGTAAAGGGTTTCTTCTTCGTCCTGCTTGCCACTCGAAGGGATATTTAATAATTAACGCCCGACATATTAGGAGTTATTATTACTGCTTTGTAAAATTTGTGTATCTACTATATTTTATAGCATAGGTTGTTATTTTGTTCCTATCATTTAAGGAGTTTATTTTTTCTTGCTTTATGGTCTGTTAACTAGGCCTCTCTAACTTGTTTGTGTATATAATCAGCTCATAATCATTTAACAAAATTATTATTTTTGTTTCATCTTGCTCATTTGGGTCCACAAATTTGTGAGACAAAAAAAGAGCCCCACACAACTAATGTCAGTTGTGTGAGTGAGGCACACAATAAAACTTCTCCATTATATGGTATCAGAGCAATCTTCCTGGCTCTCACGAGTTTTTTTTAGATCTTCTGACTGCCACACAGACTCACACTTAAAATGCCACCTAATGTAATAAATGTTGACTCCACTAGCAGCAATTCTAATGTTATTGTTCAGTTTAATCGTGTATCGCATCTACCAATAAAACTTGTCGGCGGCCATAACTTTGCGATATGGAATTTTTATGAAATCTAGCTCGAGAATGTCTCCCCTTATTAGCACTGATTTCTTATAGCATTAAAATTAAAAAAAAATAAAAAGGTAGGGGGGAAAAAGAAGAAGAAGAAGAAAAAGAAAAAGAAAAAACACTGAAATCGAGACACATAATAATTAATGAGAAAAGAAGGGACTAACATGCAATTTCAATTAAAATAGTGACCGACCTGCAATTTTGACAAATACAGTGTCTCTTTGACGAGAAATTTTATTTTGGTTGAGACTCAACCAACAAAACTTGTATGAGGCACATGTGCCTATTTGACAAGTAAAAATATGGGTCCCACATGTCAACTCCCTCCTTTTATCTTTGTGACACTTACGCGATTCCCATTTCACCATCTCATTTCTATCCTTTTTACCCAATTTTACGTAAGAGTGGGTCCTACACTACTATTTTTTAACCTACTTATGCTCATGTTTCTTTGAGCACTGATATTCAATTTGTTTTCTTCTTTCAACTTTTACTAAACTTCATCATCTCTTTAATTTTTAGTTAAATGCATTTTGTTCCTCTCCTTCTCCAACGCAGGCGTGGGCATATATGGGTAAAACCGATAAGCCGAACCGTTAATTACTTATTGGGTTATCGTTATTGGGTTAACGGTTCGGTAAGGGGTAATTTTTTTTATTGGGTTATCGGTTCGGGCTCGATTTATCAATTCCGTTATTGGGTAAACCGATAACGCAATAAGGGTTTATTAATTTACTAGTTTACGCTTAAGTATCTATATATAATAAAAGGATAGGCAAAAGCACATTATTAAGACAAGTAGCATAACCACAAAAAATCAAGTGGCAATATTAAGACAAAATAAACTAACTTTTTAACTAAAAAAAACTTATCTAATTTTGTCACGACCCCAGTTCGCCCTCCGTGAACATTATCGCGATGACACCTAGTCATTACAACTAGGTAATCCTAAAAATGCGGAAAAACAAACTAAATTACGGAAGCAAACAATTGAGAATTTTACTGTCAAAAGAAGACTGTGTATAAGTGCCACTTGGCATAATACAACACATATCACGAAATCCAAACAAACTCCCAAAACTCAGAAACTCACAGGAAACACAGGCTAATAAAATTTCCAATAAATACTCTAATCTCCAGAATAACTACATCAAAAGTATGATAGAATAACAGCTCTGCAACTAAAATAAGGAAGAAGATTCTTCGGTCTGCGGACGCTGCAGATATACCTCGAAATCTCTGTATGCCTCCTCGCCTCAAGGATAGTGCGCCTGAGAAGATGTACCTGTATGATCTGCACATGAAAAACATGCGCAGGAAGGGTATGAGTACACCACATCGGTACTCAGTAAGTGCCAAGCCTAACCGCGGTTGGGTAGTGACGAGGAAAGGTCAGGGCCCTACTGAGGCAAAAATATAACGGTAGCAATAATTAACAGTGTGGAAATCTGACAAAAATAATAAACGCAGCTGTGTAATAAGGAAAATCAACAAAACAATAATAACTACCAGGATAAAGCAGAAACACGGGGTAAACACAACTCAATCTCAAATACCAATGAGGGTCTCCCAGGATACCGTCCTGTAGCCCTCTCCTCAATTGTCCAATGGATATCCCGGCATACCGTCCCGTAGTCCAACCCTTGTACCAGTATCAAAGGATCTCCCGGGATACCGTCCCGTAGTCCAATTATTTATGTGTAGGGGATCTTTCGGGATACCGTCCGGCAGTCCCAAAATAAAAGTGTAGGGGGATCTCCCGGGACACCATCCTGTAGTCTCAAAATAAAAGTGCAGGGGGATATCCCGGGATACCGTCCCGTAGTCCCAAAATAAAAGTGCAGGGGGATCTCCCGGGATACCATCCGATAGTCCCAAAATAAAAGTGCAGGGGGATCTCCCGGGATACCGTCCCGCAGTCCCAATGTAAATACGCAACCAAAATCAGAGAAATATTCAGAAATTAAAGTGCAACAATACAAGGCAACAAATAGTTCGGGCCTAACATGCTTTACGTAATTACAATTTAGGAAAATTAAGCAAATAGGCTATTTGGATCAACTAATCATGCTTTTCTATACTAGCACAGGCTATAATAACAAATAGAATGAAGCAAATACGTAAGAAACTTAGTTTAAGTATTATAAATAATGATTCGGGTTTTCAACATTTAGCTCAGGTACGCACTCGTCACCTCACGTACAAGGCACCCAATTACCAAATATTATATCCTAAGGGACAAAGTCCCCCACACAAGATTAGACAAGCCACTTACCTCGATCAAGTGCAACTCAACCTGAAATCACGCTCTTGCCACGAGTATCCGATTCCAAATGGCTCAAATCTATTCAATTAAATTGCATATTGTAAATAATAATTCAAGTAATTTATTCTACAATTAAATTCTAAGCTAATACATGAAATTATGTAAAATGACCAAAATACCCCTCGGGTCCCACGTCTCGGAACCGGGTAAAATTTACATTTCCAGAAGCCTCGCACTCTCACGAGTATAACCATACCAAATTTATAAAATTCCCATATCATTTCGACCCTCAAATCAGTGATTCTATCCAAGAGGGTTTTCTACCCCTTTTCAACAAAGTTTTCAGATTAAACACCAAAACTTGCGATAGATTCGAGTTATACAACCAAAATTGATTTAAGAACACTTACCCTATTGTTCTCTAAGAAAATTTGTCCAAAAATCGCCCAATCCGAGCTCTAAATCGTCAAAAATGGGAAATGGGAACGAAGTCCCATTTCTAGAACTTAAACATTTTGTCCAGGCAAATCCTTCTTCGCGAACGTGATGCCTTGTTGCGAACGCGAAGAACAAACTGTTCAAGTTCAAAAGTTGTTCTTCGCGAACGCGATGCCTTGTCATGAATGCGAAGAACAAAAATGTTCAAGTGCATGATTTACTCTTCCCGGACAGCCTCTAGTAAAATGTCCATAACTTTTGCTACAGATGTCCAAATTACGATTTCTTTAGCTTTCTGGAAACTAGACATGAAGGGCTATACTTTTTGTGTTTGAGTCACCTCAAAATTTCTTGTAGATCAAAGGATATTAGCTTCCGAAATAGGACCTGCGCGACAGAAAATTCCTTCTTCGCGAACGCGAAGCACTATTCGCGAACGCGAAGAACAAAGTCTCAGAGGCCAATTTCTTCTTCGCGAACGCGATAGGACCTCGCGGACGCGATAGGACCTCGCGGACGCGAAGGACAACACCAGATACCAGAAACAAAAGTTCAAAACCTTCCAAAAATGACATGCTGGGCATCCGAATCACACCCGAGGCCCACGGGACCTCAACCAAAAGTACCAACACATCCTATAACGTTATTCAAACTTGTTCCAATTATTAAAACACCTCGACTAACATCAAAATCTTCAAATTACATTGAATTCAAATCTAAGTTCTTTTAAAATTTCAAAAACACGCATTCGATCAAATACCCGACTAAACCACGTCCAAATGACCTAAAATTTTGCACGCACGTCCCAATTGACATGACTATGCTACAGCAACTTTCGAAATTCCGTTCCGACCCTCGGATTAAAATTTCACCTATCAACCGGAAATCGCCAAAATGCTAACTTTCGGCATTTCTAGCCTAAATGAGCCACGGACTTCCAAAATACATTCCGAACACGCTCCCAACCTCAAAATCACCTAACGGAACCATCGGATTTCCATTCCGAATCCGTCTTCACACTGTTCCAACTACGGACCATTTTCCAATACTTAAGCTCTCATTTAGGGACTAAGTGTCCCAGAGCTCTCCAAAACTCAACACCGAACGTCCCGGCAAACCAAAATAGCGGAAATGAACTTAGGGAAAACAGTTAATAGGGGATCGGGCGTAAATTTCAAAAATGACCGGCCGGGTCGTTACATCCTCTCATACTTAAACATTCGTTCGCCCTCGAACGAGCATAAAGAGCATACCTGAAGTAGTGAAAAGATGAGGGTACTGGCTGTGCATATCCCGCTCAGTCTCCCAAGGCGCCTCCTCGGCCGACTAAACCCGCCACTGAACCTTTACTAAAGCAATGTTCTTCGATCTCAACTTTCTGATCTTTCTATCCAATATAGCCAATAGTTCCTCAACATAAGATAACTCCTTGTCCAACTGGACTGATCTGAAATCCAATACGTGTGACGGGTCTCTATGATATCTCCGGAGCATTGAAACATGAAATACCGAATGAACTCCTGCTAAGCTGGGAGGTAGGGCAAGCTCATAAGCAACTTCTCCAACACGCTTCAGTATCTCAAAAAGTCCAATAAACCTCGGACTCAACTTCCCTTTCTTCCCAAATCTCATAATGCCCTTCATAGGTGAAACACGAAGCAGAACCTATTCTCCAACCATATCGGAACCATCACGAACTTTCTGGTCCTCGTAAATATTCTGTCTGGATGAGGCTATACGTAGTCTATCCCGAATCACTTTAAACTTTTCCAAAGCATCCTGGACCAAATTTGTACCCAATAATCTAGCCTCACCTGGCTTGAACCAACCCACCGGGTCTCTGGTGCTTATATTTCACCTACTCACAGTTGGGGCACCGAGCTACAAACCCGACTAGGCTCTAAAAGATCCAACCTCACAACTGGCTGGCTAAGGCCTGAACCTCCATCGCCATAGGCCTCTTTGATGCTGGTAGGTAAGCCAAACTTCCCAAACTCTCTGCCCGGCGACTCAAAGCATCAGCCATCACATTGGCCTTGCCCGGGTGATACAGAATAGTAATATCATAATCCTTCGACAACTCAAAACATCTCCTCTGACGTAGATTTAGATCCTTTTGCTTGAACAAGTGTTGCAAACTACGATAGTCAGTATAAATCTCACAATGTACACCGTACAAATAATGACGCCAGATCTTCAATGCGTGAACAATAGCAGCTAGCTCAAGGTCATGGACAGAGTAATTCTTCTCATGTATCTTCAACTGTCTGGACGCATAGGCAATTACCCTACCGCCCTGCATCAACACCCCAAGGCCAACCCGTGAGGCATCACAATAAACTGTATAAGGCCCCAAACCTATAGGTAATATCAAAACGGGGATTATAGTCAAAGTTGTCTTGAGCTTCTGAAAGCTCGCCTCACACTCCTATGTTCACTGAAATAGAGCACCTTTCTGGGTCAATCTAGTCATAGGAGCTGCAATCGATGAAAACCCCTCCACAAAACGACGGTAGTAACCCGCCAAGCCGAGGAAACTACGGACCTCTGTAGCTGAGGAGGGTCTAGGCCAACTCTGCACTGCCTCTATCTTCTTCGGATCCACCCGAATACCCTCATTTGATACCACGTGGCCTAAGAATGCCATAGAATACAACCAAAAATCGCATTTTGAAAACTTTGCATATAATTTCTTTTCTCTCAGAGTCTGAAGCATTGTCCTCAGGTGTTTCTTACGATCTTCCTGACTCCGGGAATACACCAAAATGTCATCAATAAAGACAATAACAAAGAGTAAAGATATGGCCGAAATACACTGTGCATCAAATGCACAAAAACTGATAGGGCATTGGTCAGCCCAAATGACATACAGGGAACTCATAATGATCATACCGAGTCCTGAAAGTAGTCTTCGGGATAGCTGGCTCCCAAACCTTCAACTGATGGTAACCTGAACACAAATCAATCTTAGAAAACACGTGTGCGTCCTGAAGCTAGTCAAACAGATCATCAATACGAGGCAAAGGATAATGGTTCTTCACTGTAGCCTTGTTCAACTGGCGATAATCGATACACATACGCATAGAACCATCGTTATTCTTCACAAACAAGACAGGAGCACCCACAAGGTGATATACTGGCCAAATAAAATCCTTATCAAGCAAACTCCTGTAATTGATCCTTCAACTTAACTGAAGGTTTCACCTAATCCTTAGTCCATAACCTTAGGACAGGACCCAAACTTCAAAATCTGCCATTTGTCATAGGACCCGAATTCCACATCATCACACTGCATTAGTCTTATTTCAACACAATTCAACTTTTAATAGCACTTAAATACTTCGAAATTGTTTTCTTCAGGATGTTACATTCTCCCCCACTTAGGGTCATTCGTCCTCAAATACACAACGTAACTTATTTCTTTCTTCGCATATCTTAATGTCTCAAATTTTTCTAACCCCCAAAATTTTTTAGAAATTTCGGCAGAGCCTCCCCTGTAATTGGGCCTATCCACCTGCCAGAGTAACACTAAAATAACTCCTAACAACACATCCACAACCCAATAAAACACCGCAATGTATATATCAATAATACTAATCTTTGAATTACAAGCATCACATTATCATAATGATATCTAGACATGAAATACATCATCTGTATGCCCAAAACCACGTCTCTGGCCATAAAAGTTGTTCATAAATTACAATATTGCCAATTAGCCTTATGTCAACAAACATCTTATTTCAAACCTCCACTTTACTCACAACGAGGCATGGAGACCTCATATTACTCACCCGAATTAATGAGTCACATTTATTGCCACCTGGGCGCCCGTCTTACGGGCTAAAACTCAACGTTTACAACACAAAAATGGCTGAACATGAACATAATATATACAAGAATTGTCAAATAAGCCTAACAGGCATGACTCCCATTTAAAATATAGTACAAAATTTTAAATTTCATAAAAGGAGAATTTTTAAATACATAAACCTTTCACCACCAAGACCTTGTCCTTATATAACATCTACCGCAGCTTGTAGCTCGATTTAAAATATTTCACATTATATAAAACTTTGAGGATCTCATCCTCAACTCTTGAATCATAAGTATTTGCACGTTGTACCAACTGAAATTTTTCATTTCCTTTCTTTCTTCTTTTCAATAATTTCCGTCAAAGAAAATCACAACATATAATGAACCCTCATACCGATAGGGCATATAATTGACAATTGAAATTAATTATCCTGAAATTACATCAAAACCAATTGTAGGAAGTAATAGAAAGTCACTTTTAGCCTCATAGATATTCTTAGTGACCAACACATAATGATAGGGATAGCTATCTCCATATAATAGCCCAACGTGAGTATTCACATAAATAGATTTCAGGATTACGAAGTTCACTCATGAGTGGAGCATATTAAGAGGACTCGCCTCAATTTTCAAAATCAAATCAAATTAAGGAAAAATATCCCCCTTTTGTTTTTTTAACACTCAGGATTGTACTTGTAATGACACCATATGGTGTAGTGGCCTCAACCACACTATAGCAATTATATCAATGGGTCGAGCATCCACTTCTTAGGCGCCATCTACCCGTTCGTTCTCCATATCTAACTTGAAGCATGTGTAGATTAGTAACTATAATGGAGTGTGTTGACTGTGTGTTCTGATGAAATAGATTTCTCCCGAGTCTGGGATAATTTCTCATGATGTTTCTAGTATTACCACATTCATAACAACCCATCTGCAGTTCGGATGCTCATACTGAGTCTGTGTCGAATAACTAGAATAACCATTTAAGGAATACCATGATAGTGATGCATTAAAATATAATTGCCCCATGAGAGTGCCCTGATTAACTGGAGCACTACGAGTATTCTAAAATTATTTTCATTTCCTTGCTGATACTAAAATGTAGAACTATTATGGACATAGGAACATCGAAAGTCCCAACATCATCCCATACAAATCTCAGCTCTTACTCATATACAAGTTTCAGAGAACTTTTGAATACCACTAAATACGTCACATGCCAAATCTGATATGACACATGACCCACAATTTGATCGTTGGTAGAGGACTCCATTCACTTGGTGCAAGTCCATAAGCTACATCCTGATACTCCACAATACTAACCTTTATCGCTCGTATGTCACCATCATAAGACACCTTAAGCCATTTGTTTGGCACATGTCCTTCTTAGGACAGTTAAACTTACTTCCTCCAGCATCTCGGTTGCTAGTTGTACCCTTCGCTAAATAAACATCTCATACGAACCACATAGTCTCTATTCCACCAACTGTCTTTAGATATAAATCCACCTCGTGACTCTACCATTACTGCGACGATTAGGCAATTAAGTAAACCTTCTCAAGACCGTACTTATCAACCAGATGTCACAACCTATTGCACCCCCATGTGCACAATTGAATGATCTCTCAATACTTCTGCATTATTGATATGGATGACACGCGGTAACAACGGTTGAGCAAATTCTTGTCTCCTCATAATCCTTCTGTAGCATCACAAACCGCTGGCGCATAATTGATACCGAGTGCGCAATTTCAATACACGAGTGGATGCAAAAGAACATATGATATAGTGTCCAACTGAATAAATGACGCACGATAAGGAAGGAAATGAAGTGGAATTTTCCTAACGGTTATATAGCCTCTCGTAGATAAGTAAAGACGTCTCTGTACCGATCAGCGAGATTCTAATAAACCGGCATGTGTTCCGTGACTCCTATGAACCTAGAGCTCTGATACCAACTTGTCACGACCCCAGTTCGCCCTCCGTGAACATTGTCGCGATGGCACCTAGTCCTTACAACTAGGTAAGCCTAACAATGCGGAATTTATACAACTTGCAGAAAAACAAACTAAATTGCGGAAGCAAACAACTGAGAATTTTACTGTCAAAAGAAGACTGTGTATAAGTGCCACTTGGCATAATACAACCCATATCACGAAATCCAAACAAACTCCCAAAACCCGAAAACTCACAGGAAACACAGGCTAATAAAAATTCTAATAAGTACTATAATCTCCAGAATAACTACATCAAAAGTATGATAGGATAACAGATCTACAACTAGAATAAGGAAGAAGACTCTTCGGTCTGCGGACGCTGCAGATATACCTCGAAGTCTCCGTATGTCTCCTCGCCTCAAGGATAGTGCACCTGAGTAGAGGTAATTGTATGATCTGCACATGAAAAATATGCGCGGGAAAGGCATGAGTACACCACAGCGGTACTCAGTAAGTGCCAAGCCTAACCTCGGTTGGGTAATGACGAGGAAAGGTTAGGGACCTACTGAGGCAAAAACATAACGGTAGCAATAATTAACAGTGTCAAAATCTGACAAAAATAATAAATGCAGCAGTGTAATAAGGCAAATCAACGAAACAATAATAACTACCAGGATAAAGCAGAAAGATAGGGTAAACACAACTCAATCTCAAATACCAATGAGGGTCTCCCAGGATACCGTCCTGTAGCCCTCTCCTCAACTGTCCAATGAATCTCCCGGGATACCGTCCCGTAGTCCAACCCTCGTACCAGTATCAAAGGATCTCCCGGGATACCGTCTTGTAGTCCAATCATTTATGTGCAGGGGATCTCCCGGGATACCGTCCCGTAGTCCCAAAATAAAAGTGTAGGGGGATCTCCTGGGATGCCGTCCCGTAGTCTCAAAATAAAAGTGCAGGGGGATCTACCAGGATACCGTCCCGTAGTCCCAAAATAAAAGTGCAAGGGGATCTCGCGGGATACCGTCCCGTAGTCCCAAAATAAAAGTGCAGGGGGATCTCCCAGGATACCATCCTGTAGTCCCAATGTAAATACGTAACCAAAATCGGAGAAATATTCAGAAATTGAAGTGCAACAATACAAGGCAACAAATAGTTCGGGCCTAACATGCCTCACGTAATTACAATTTAGGCAAATTAAGCAAATAGGCAATTAGGATCAACTAATCATGCTTTTCTATACTAGCACAAGCTATAATAACAAGTAGAATGAAGAAAATACGGAAGAAACTCAGTTTAAGTATTATAAATAAAGATTCGGGTTTTCAACATTTAGATCAGGTACACGCTCGTCACCTCACGTACAAGGCACCCAATTACCAAATATTATATCCTAAGGGACAAAGTCCCCCACACAAGGTTAGACAAGCCACTTACCTCAATCAAGTGCAACTCAACCTGAAATCACGCTCTTGCCACGAGTATCCGACTCCAAATGGCTCAAATCTATTCAATTAAATTGTATATTGTAAATAATAATTCAAGTAATTTATTCTACAATTAAATTCTAAGCTAATACATGAAATTATGTAAAATAACCAAAATACCCCTCGGGTCCCACGTCTCGAAATCGGGTAAAATTTATATTTCCAGAAACCTCGCACTCTCACGAGTATAACCATACCAAATTTATAAAATTTCCATATCATTTCGACCCTCAAATCAGTGATTCTATCCAAGAGGGTTTTCTACCCCTTTTCAACAAAGTTTTCAGATTAAATACCAAAACTTGCGATAGATTCGAGTTATACAACCAAAATTGATTTAAGAACACTTACCCCGTTGTTCTCTAAGAAAATTTGTCCAAAAATCGCCCAATCCGAGCTCCAAATCGTCAAAAATGGGAAATGGGAACGAAGTCCCATTTCTAGAACTTAAACATTTTGTCCAAGCAAATCCTTCTTCGCGAACGCGATGCCTTGTCGCGAACACGAAGAACAAACTGTTCAAGTTCAAAAATTGTTCTTCGCGAACGCGAAGAACAAAAATGTTCAAGTGCATAATTTACTCTTCCCGGAAAGAATCTAGTAAAATGTCCATAACTTTTGCTACAAATGTCCAAATTACAATTTCTTTAGCTTTCTGGAAACTAGACGCGAAGGGCTACAACTTTCGTCTTTAAATAACCTCAAAATTCCTTGTAGATAAAATGATATAAGCTTTTGAAGTAGGACCTGCGTGACAGAAAATTCCTTCTTCGCGAACGTGAAGCACTGTTCGCGAACGCGAAGAACAAAGTCTCAGAGGCCAATTTCTTCTTCGCGAACGCGATAGGACCTCACGGACGCGAAGGACAACACCAGATACCAGAAACAGAAGTTCAAAACCTTCCAAAACTGACCCGTTGGGCATCCGAAACACACCCGAGGCTCCCAGGACCTCAACCAAAAGTACCAACACATCCTATAATATTATTCAAACTTGTTCCAATTATTAAAACACCTCGACTAACATCAAAATCTTCAAATTACATCGAATTCAAACCTAAGTTCTTTTAAAACTTCAAAAACACGTATTTGATCAAAAACCCGACCAAACCACGTCCAAATGTCCTGAAATTTTGCACGCACGTCCCAATTGACATGACGGTGCTACAGCAACTTTCGGAATTCCGTTCCGACCCTCGGATCAAAATTCCACCTATCAACCGAAAATCGCCAAAATACTAACTTTTGGCATTTCTTGCCTAAATGAGGCACGGACTTCCAAAATATATTCCGAACACGCTCCCAACCTCGAAATCACCTAACAGAACCATCAGATTTCCATTCCGAAGTCGTCTTCACACTGTTCCAACTACGGACCATTTTCTAACACTTAAGCTCTCATTTAGGGACTAAGTGTCCCAAAACTCTCCAAAACTCAACATCGAACGTCCCGGCAAACCAAAATAGCAGAAATGAACTTAGGGGAAACAGTTATTAGGGGATCGGGGCATAAATTTCAAAAACGACCGTCCGGGTCGTTACAAATTTTGAATTAATTGGTTACTCTATTTGAATTAATAAATATAGTTATATTATAATTAGCTATATTAAAAATGAAAGTATAAAAAAAAATAACTACTCATTCAAATTGGGGAGTAGTTTCACTTTGGAGTTTTAAGTTATCTTAAAATAAATAAAATAATAAAATAAATAAAAAAATTGCTACAATAAAAAAAACGACAATATTAATAATTAAAAGTGGTATTATTAAGACAAAATAAACTACCTTTTTAACAAAAAAACTTCTTAAATTTTTTAATTAATTGGTTACTTTATTTGAATTATAAATATAGATATCATATAATTAGATATATTAAAAATAGGAAAGTATAAATAAAAAAATAACAACTCAATCGAAACTATATCTATATAGAATAGGAGAAGCAAAGCCATATTATTGTGTCAAGTGTCAAAACAAAATATCAACACGTGTCATATTTTAAGACAAAGCTCCAATAAATTTGGAGATTAAAAAAATTGAAAATAGAAAAAAAACTACAAAATTTTAAACCATTAATTTGGCTAGTTATTCACATCCCACGTTTGGGAAGATCTATTCACACTATGCCCACGTTTTTTGGGCAGTTCTTTTTTAAACATGAAAACTAAAAGAATATAATTACTCACATATTTTTTTAAAAATAGAATTTTACATAAAAATTTAATAAAGGAAAAAATACTCCACGATCATCAACTAAAAAAAGGACTCCCACATTTTTTCACTAATTTTTTTATTTAATTTATTATAAACCTAAATATTCGACTACAAACCTAAATATTCAACTACAAAAATTCTTTGCAAATAATTTTACATAGAATATAAATAGGAAGAAAGGAAAAAAGAAAAATACTCCACGATCCTCTTCCCAAACGTGGGCATCAAAACCTAACTCCATTACTGTCACGACCCGAAATTCTCACCATCGGGAGTCGTGATGGCGCCTACTGTTGAAGCTAGGCAAGCCGAACATTTAAACCTTTGGATAACAACACAACAACAATAACAATAATAAATCTTTAAATAAAAGCGGAAGTCTTTCATAACATAAATAACTGAAAACCCAGAATGCGGAAGCTTAACATTTCACCACCCAAGACTGGAGTGGCTATCTCACGAACCACTAAAGAGTGCTACAAACAAGGCTGAATGGAAAATACATAAAAATATGGAAGGGGACTTCGGCTTGCGAACGCCAGCTAGGCTACCTCGTAAGTCCCTGGAATGAAGTCAACTCCCGTTCAGTATACTACTGTTGTGGTCCAAAGGCTGCTCCGGTACCGTGATCTGTGCAAAAAGTACAGAAGTGTAGCATCAGCACAACTGACCCCATGTGTTGGTAAGTTCGTGGCCTAACCTCGTCGAAGTAGTGACGAGGCTAGACAGGACTACCAAATCAACCTGTACAGTTCAATATATATATGTGACAAAAAGGAAAGAATGCAGAAATTAAACAGTTAAGAGGGAGGGAAGCATACTATGGGGGAGTACAGTCCGTATATAAATTCAACAATTTAAGTAAGAAACAGGACAATAATAATAATTAATGAGAGTAGGAAATCAACAGTTGCATGTCATCAAACTTCGTGCTTTTACTCTCAATCTCACCAAAAGCAATCAAATAATATGCACGGCATCACCCTTCATGCTTTCCCTAATATAACTCTCATTTCATGGCACGGAATGTCCCTTCGTGCAATTATAATCAAAACATGGCACGGAATGTCCCTTCGTGCATAAATAATCAAAACATGGCATAGAATTACCCTTTGTGCATTATCACTCTTCCTCACCCAAACAACAATCTCAACTAAACGGGCGAGGGAATAAACAGTAATAAGAAATGTCCCGTCAAGGGAAAACACAATTAAACAGTTAAATCCCGGCAAGGGAGAAACAACAACAACTTTCACATCCCGGCAAGGAAGATAATCAATATACTCAAACCATCCCGGCAAGGGATTAATCATATCTCTTTTCATTTCTTTCATTTCTTACTCAATAGTATTTTTATTGTTCGAGCCAACACTCCAAAGAATTCACAATTCACAATTAATCCTCATACTCATCACATTATGTAGAAATCATTAATTAGCTTGGAAGAGTCCCAAAGTATAGCAAAACAAGCACCAACAAAGACCCACGGTCATACTAGACACCGGTGTATAGATAATCGTCACCATGCATATACACTGTACTCGATCATTTGGCAAATAACAATTAATAATACTCTAATCATATTCCCTCAAGCCAAAGTTAGATCAAACACTTACCTCAAATTCTCCAAAAATCCACTCAAGCCTCTAGTATAGCTTTACCCCTCGAATTCACCACAAAACTGCTCGAATCTAGTCACAATTTACTTGAATGTATCAACAAATGTTAATTGAATCAATTCGAATGCATGAAAATTAATTTCCCAAAGTTTTACTCAAAAATTCCCAAAATGCCCCTGGGCCCATGTGGTCAAAACTCGAGGTTCGAACCAAAACCCGGTTATCCATTCCCCCACGAGTTCATATCTGTGATTTGTTTTGAAATCAGACCTCAAATTGAGGTCCAAATCCCCAATTTTAAGAAAACCTAGGTTCTACCCAAAATTCCCATTTTCACCCATAGAAATCCTTGATTTTAAGATGAAAACATGATAAATGATGTAAATGTTTAAAGGGATTAAGTAAAAATCAACTTACAAGTGATTTGGGATGAAGTTTGCTCTTGAAAAATCGCCTAGGGTGTTTGGGTTTTGAAAGAATGGTGAAAAGTGATGAAAATTCGGCTAAGTATAAAATTTGCTGGGCTGCGGATATGGGAAATACGAACCTGGGCTCGCAATTTCAAACCGTTGCAGGTATGGGAATTGCGACATTTTTGTTCGCATTTGTGATTCCAGGCAAGGATGGAGGCCCTTCGCATTTGCGAGAAAATGGGTTGCATTTGCGACCCTATGCCCAGACCCCAGGCTTCGCTTTTGCGACTCAAAGCTCGCATTTGCGAGCTCGCAATTGCGAGGCTCACAGAAGCAAAAATACCAGATTTTTCAAAAATGAGAAATGCAATCTGACACCTATCCAAAACTCATCCGAGCCCTCGGGGCTCCAAACCAAATATGCACACAACCTCAAAAACATCCTACGGACTTACTCGTGTGATCAAATCGCTAAAATAACATCATTTACATAGAATCAAGCCTCAAATCATATGATTTCTTCCAATTTTTCATAAAACATAAATTTTCCATTTTCAAGTCCGAAACACGTCAAACGACGTCTGATTTCAACAAAATTTTACAGAAAGCGCTTAAACGATATACGAGACTTGTACCGGGTGTTGGAACCACAATACGAGACCGATACCATCACTTTTTGATCAAATATCATTTCATTTTCCTTAAACATTTTTAGAAAATAATTTCATGGAAAAATTCATTCCTCGGGATTGGGACCTCGGGATTCGATTCCGGGCATACGCCCAAGTCCCATATTTTTCTACGGATCCTTCAGGACCGTCAAATCATGGGTTCGGGTCCGTTTATCCAAAACGTTGACCAAAGTCAACTTTAATCATATAATTATCCAAATTCTTTAATTTTTTTATAGATTTCACATATTTCAACATAAAAACTTTCCGGCTACGCGCCCGGTGGCTCAGCACTAGTCAACTTGTCACATACCTTGTGCATGCCAATCGAGGCAAGTAAAAGTGAGGTTTTCAAGGCCTCGAAAGCGCGGAAAAAGAGAGAAATCCAGTGATGACCCTTTGGGTCGTCACAATTACTTAGAAACTGTCTCCTACACTGATAATGTCTCAAACGGTCTATTCCTTCTTTTCTTTTCTTTTCTTTTACATTCCCGTATTTCTCTGCTCAAAATACATAACTTTGCAAATATAATTACAACACTTCATAAAATCAGTCAAATTTCAAGCAACTTGATGCAATGGAATCTGAAAGTTAGAGTCGTTCGAATGTGGGAATCACGGATCGTTTGAAGCCTGAAATACCATATTCCATTGAGTTGATTTTACAAGATGCAAATGTAACATAGTCAACTTTGCATAGTTCTAAATTTCTTTCTTTTCTGATTTTATGATAAATTTTCAGAATAAACTATACTAGTTAAACGATTATGTGTAGTACTAGTATTCTGTTTCTATTTCTGAAAGTTTATCATCCAAAAGTTTGTTATTAATTTTTTTAGGGCGAACTTATGGCAATTTTTGTTATTCAACTTT
Source organism: Nicotiana glauca (assembly GCA_026770625.1). NCBI lineage: Eukaryota > Viridiplantae > Streptophyta > Magnoliopsida > Solanales > Solanaceae > Nicotiana > Nicotiana glauca. The sequence continues at coordinate 62,378 of MU789480.1, forward strand.
ACTTAGTTTTAAAGTTTTTCTTCTTTTCTAGTTTAACGGATAAAATTTCCGCAATAAACTTTACTAATTAAACGATTATACCAGTATTTATTTTTTTTGTTTCTGAAAGTTTATCATCGAAAAATTTGTTATTACTTTCTTTAGGACGAACATACGGAAATTTTGATTATATATGCAATGATGATGTGTAGTATGATTATTTCTCTATATGTTTGTTTAAGTTGTATTCACAGTTGTGTTTCTTGATCAATTGTCTAAGAAAAACGCCAGTAATTCAAATTATATATAAAATATTCTTTAATTGATATTGAGCTCACTGTTAAAATTATTATAATTCATCTATATTGAATCTTTGTATGGTTTAACTTCCATTATGTTCAAAATAAATCTCTGCTAGATATCAACTATGCCGCATCGGTTAAACTATTATCGGCAAGTTTGTTATTAAGTTTGTTAGAACAACCATACTAAAACTTGGCTCATATATAGATGATTCTATTTCTTAGTACTATGGTGGAGGTTTGGGTGTGGTGACAGTGTGAATACTTAATCATATTTAAACAGTCCTTTATCTATTGATATGGTCCTATTAGTAGAGGTTTTTGAATTTGTTCTATTTTGTTTTTTCTTGAACAAGGACAACCAACAACCAAAGCCACAAGCGCAACAACAGACACATGTGCAGAAGCAGGAACAGAAAGAGGTGGACAGTCTTAAAGACGAACTCTCAAGGTTCAATATAAAATAGTTGTATGGCTCTGTTAATTATGCAAATCATTGTTTAAAGATATTTAGTATTTGAGCATGATTTAAATTTACATATGTGATTGACTGTTAATTCAGGTGGTTGTTCGGCAAGGACCTTAATGGTTTGGGTTTGAATGAACTACGACTCCTTGAACATCAACTAAATGAAGGACTATTAGCCATAAAGGACATGAAGGTGTGAAGATTGCTTTGATCATTCAGTTATTAGTGCCACAAAATGTTGTCAAGTTTTTCTAGAATATATCTATTTTGTTGAATCTTGAAATCTGAGCCATAATATTCTAAGTACATTCTAAGAAGAATCGTTGATACAACAACTAGAGAACTCAAGGAGGCAGGTAAACCACATTAGAAAGCTGAAATATATTTATATTTTTTATTCCAGCAAAAACAAAATTAGAAGTACATAATGAACTTTTCTCATATTCTGCTCATGTTTCTTTTTGGATGATGCCTATCCAGGATGAAAGGACTGTGTTGGAGAGTGAAACCTTAGGCAGACTGATAAGACAAACCTTTATTTTTGTTTCTATTGCTTTACAGTCTATAACTCCCCTCCTAGGTTCCTGGTGGTTATTTTCTGACCACATTTTTTAGAAGGTGACAACTTAACTGCATCAAAAAATTCTACTCATGAATGATAAAATTTTTTGGAAACAGCACGTTTTAACTAAAAAAGTTATATCTCTTTGTAGACGCCTCAAAACCATGATTCATTTGTGCCATACAAAAGAGCACTTCTAGAACTAAAACATATACAAAAAGATATACTTTTGAATTTATTTTTGAAATATTGGTATTCTGATTTTCACATCTTTACGTGTCCTTACTAATAAAATCATATCTTTCCGCAGACACGTCAAAACTATGATTTGCTTGTGCCGTTGGAGTTAGAACTTCTGGAGCTACGATATATACAAAAAATAGGTCCACAATCTTTGAATATTTATACAAATAATCTTTTGATCTTAATTTTAAATTTTGTCATTATAATTTTACAGCTTTGTGCATCCTGACTAAAAAATAATACATGCTCACGTCGAAACCATGATCCACTTATGCCATTGGAGAGAGGACTTCTTCAACTACATTATATACAAAAATAAATAGGTTAAGATTCTCTATAAATTCATACATATATATTTTTGAACTCAATTTTTATATTCTATCATTGTGCTTTTAATAGCTTTGCGCTTTCTAACAGTAAATACTATATTGCTGGTGCATCGTCTCTTTTTGATATCGTATTATTTTTTATTTTAATGCTTCATTTTCTTTCGCTCGCACTTCTATAGAGTTACAACTTGAGTTTAATTGAAATTTCAACAGATTCCATATCCATATCATGGAATAGCGAATGACAAAACGTACCAAATGCCAAAGTTATACAACTGAAAGTTAATTTTTAAGTTATTGGTGGTTTACTATAATGAGGTAATCCCCTGAGTCTTTGATTCACCTTTAACAATGATCAACAAAAGAGGCATTCAAGGTTCTCGAAATTTTCTTTAGTAAGTGTAGTGACCCGACCGGTCGTTTTGAGTACTAGCGTTCCGTTCAGCAGTCGGAGGCTATGAACAGCTTCATTTCAGGTATTATTACTTGTACGCGTGGTCGGAATTGAATTTTGAGAAGTCCAGAGTTGATTTGGGAAGAGAATTCTCATTTTAGAATCTTAAAGTTGAAAGAATGAGTTAGGATTGGAATTTTGAGTAAACGACCTCGGAATCGGGATCTGAAGGTTCCAGCAGGTTCGTATGATGATTTCAGACTTTGGCTTATGCTCGGATTGGGTTTTGGATAACCCTGGAGCGTTTTGGCGCCTATTGTTGAAGTTAGTATTTTAGAAGAAATTTTATAAGTTTGGTTTGAAGTGCATTTTGGTGTTATCAATATCCGTTTGGAATTCTCAGACTGTGAATAGTTCCGTATAGTGATTCTGGAGTTGGGGGCACGGTCGGAAGTGAATTCGGAGGTCCGTAGACCATTTTTGAAGCCATTTGGCTAAAGATAGAAAGTTGAAGGTTTTGAGAGTTTGACCGGGGGTTGACTTTTCGATATCGGGGTCGAAATCAAATTCCGGAAGTTGGAGTAGGTCCGTAATGTCACATATGAATAGCGTACAAAATTTGAGGTCAATCAGAAGTGTTTTGATGGGTTTAAACATCGGAAATAGAAGTTGGAAAGTTCAAAGTTCATAAAGCTTGAATTGAGGTGTAATTCATGAATTTAGCGTTGTTTGATATGATTTGAAGCCTCGAGCAAGTCCGTAATGTATTTTGGGATTGGTTGGTATGTTTGGTTGGGGTCCCGAGGGCCTCGGGTGGATTCCGGGTGATTAACGGATCAAAAATTAGATTTTTGGAAGAGTTGAGTTTGCTAGTATCTGGTATTTCCGCTTCTGCAGAAATGGGACCGCAGAAGCGGCCCCGTAAAAGTGAGGAAGTAACCGCACAAGCGGTTGGCAGTGAAGGGAGCAGGGACCGCTTATGCGTTCAGGTATCCGCAAAAGCGGAGGCGCAAAAGCTGTAGGGGGCACCGCAGAAGCGAAATGGTCCAAAGGGTCGTGGGCCGCAAATGCGGTCAAGGTTCCGCAGAAGCGGGACCGCATCTGCAGAAGAAGGGATCACAGAAGTGGAAAATGGGGCCAAGCCCAGGACCGCAAAAGCGGCCAAGAATCCGCATAAGCAGAACCGCATAAGCGGTAATAATTCCGCAGAAGCGGAAATGACTGAAGGTCGAAACTTAATTTAAGTTGTGATTTGGTTCATTTCTCTCATATTTGTCATGGCTTGGGGAGATGTGGAGAGCTTCAAGGAGGGGATTTTCGCCATCAATGTTAAGTTAAGTTATTCCCACCTATTATAAGTTAAATACATTGATCATGTATGAGATTAAGCACGGGAATTAGTGTAAATATCGGGGTTTTGGTTGGAAACCTAGAAAACTATAAAAACTTGGATTTTAGCTACGATTTTGAGAATGGATGTAGGAGAATATTATATATTTGAGTTCCTAAAGTCACGGGTAACTTTTATCTTCGAAATATTTCGGATTCCGGGCACGTGGGCCCGAGGGCATTTTGGTCAACTTCTCATTCGGGGTTAGGAATGTTTATAAATTGAGTTGTAAGGTATAGTTGAGTATATACTAATGGATTTGTATGACCATTGGCTAGTTTTGGCGCATTGTGCATTGGTTCAAGCCTTCGGAAGGATGTAGAATGCCGGTTGCGAGTCTTCGGAGCAAGGTGAGTCTCCTTTCTAATTCTGTGAGGGGGAATTTACCCCATAGATGAGTAAAATGGTTATGTGCTCCTATTTGTGGGGGATACGCATGCACGAGGTTACGAGATACCGTGCGTAGCTACTATTATGCTATTGTCCGGGTAGTTAGGACTCAAAAGCATGTATGCGTGGATGAATTGTGAATGCGTTGGTAGCTTGAATTGCTTAACTCACATTGAATTAGTAAATGAATCTATAAAAGAATTCAACTTCATTTCTTAAATTGTTAAAGGGGAATTGGTTTTATTTGAATAAATATTTCCTGATAAATTCTTTTGTGACTGATTGAGCATGTACTTTATGTGTGCCTGCGTCACATGGATGATTCGCGAGCAGGATATGTGTTTAATTATGGAACGGGCCGAACGCCTCGGAGATAATAGATGCATCTATGGTTCGTGTCGCTCGACCATCGGCAGTGCACAATTTACATTCTGTTGGAGCGGGCCGTCGACCTCGGCGTGATTTGCGCATGTTTATTTATTACTTGGAAATTTGTAAATGTGGAATTGGCCTTACGAGGCTTTATATGAACTGATGAAATACTAAAGGATAAACCTTAGAAGCCCTTGATTTATTATTGGAGGTGTTTACCTGTTTTCTCGCTTCACAACTTGAACTTTATATAAATCCATGATTTCCCCCGCACTTATAGAATATTGCTATTTGACCTCTAGTGAGTGTCGGAATTGGCCATCTCGTCTCTACCCCTTCGGGATTAGGCGGGATACTCACTGAGTACACGTTGATTATGTACTCATACTACACTTCTGTGCATTTTTGTTTCACATGTACTTGATGCATTAGCGGCCTACTAGGCGCAGAAACACGGACGATTCGGGGCCTAGGTGAGTTGCAGTATGCAAGGCGGCCCGCAGCTCTTTAAAGTCCTTTCTAGTAACTGCATTTCTTTTCTGTCCATTGTATTCCGGATGGATGTTGTGATGTATTTTATGTCTTTATCAGTAGTCGCTCATGCACTTGTGATACTGGGTTTTTGGGAGGGTTTACAACGGATTTGTTCTAACTATTATTGTTTAAATTTGAATTCTAGTAGTGAATTTTCATTTATAAAAATGGAAGGAAAAACCCTAGATTTTTAAAAGTATTAAAAGAGGAATTAATTGATGAGTTAGTTGGCTGGCCTGACAGAGGTGTCTGGCGCCACCACGACCCTTAGTGGATTTTGGGTCGTGACAACATGGTATCAGAGCACTAGGTTCCCGTCAGTCTCACGAGTCATGAGCAAGTCTAGTAGAGTCTCGCGGATCGGTACGGAGACGTCTGTACTTATCCTCGGGAGGCTGCAGGACTGTTAGGAGTACTTCCCTTCTTGGTTTCCTTATCATGCGGTTCGACTCCTTTGAGGCTTATGCCTTTGATTCCTTCCTACTCAATCCTACGCGACGTGAGCGCTTGCTATAAATCGAGAATTTGAAGAATTGATATGGCACTACAAATGTGGTGCGGGATGATTTTTCCCGATATGGTTAATTGGACTATTATAGTCGCTTTATGGAAGGGTATTCTATTATTCAGCTCAGTAACAGATCTTTTGAGAGCCTTGAGGCTAGGCACATGTTGACATGATGCTCAGGAATGATTATTTCCACAGTGTTAATGTGATGCTAGGATGTTTGCCCACATGTCAGGGCAGTGGATGAATTGAAGGGAGGTTTACTCAACGTGTAATCAAGGGATTCAGTATTTTATTTCCGGCAGAGGAAAGAGGCAGTCGGATTAAAAATGGTCAGATGTGGGCTAGTGAAAGTCATGAGACTTGGTAATTGCAAGAGTGGTGGAGCACTCTTCTATAATGGGGTGTCGTGGCCCTATTGGAATGTACCAAGTTCGTTGATGTTGTAATATGCTACAATTTGCCTGTATGGCAGGATATTATAAAATAGTATTGGAGATACGACTGTCAGTTGTCGCATGGTGTGATGGTACAAGATCGAATCAGAATTTCTAATGTTGACGGATCGATAAAGATGGAATTCAGAAAGGATTAAAGATTAGCAATTATTGTGGATTCAAGTACTATGAAGATAAATTTTATTAGGGCAACATCCGAGCAGAAAAGTATGAGGAAGGACAAGTGGAAAGTGCCAGGCGGTGTTTGAAATTTCTAGGAGGCCAACTATGAGAAGCAAGGTCGAGCGACCGATTAAGGAGACAAGTCCTTCCAAAGTGGAAGAGTGGCGGGGGTTGCATGCGGGCTTGGTAGTAGGATAACTACGCGCATAAAACGAGCTTGGATCGAATTGGGAGGATTTTAATGATTGGTGATTGAAGCCTGCAGGTATGATGTGAAATATGGGCTATGATGCGGCAGAGGATTGATATGGCGGAAAGAAGTTGCTTGAAATTGAGGAGGGTGTAGCATAACCCTGAATTGGAAGGATGTTGCCGCACATTTAATTGATGTCCACGAGGAGTGAATGGACTTGTGCAGCTAGAAGGTGAACTCCGACTCAGGATGGGCTATTGGTGTCATAGTAAATGTACCCCGTGCAGCAGCGTGGGAAGATATCGGGAGGTGATTCCCCTAGGTGGGTTATTTCCCATGAGCAGGTTAGCGGTCGCGTGGTTGGCGAAGCTTCTGCAAAGAATTATATTGGTTATTCAACAAAGAGATCGGTCGTGCGAATGTGGTTAATGATTCAGAGTATGAAAGATGGGAATTTACAGGAAGATTCCGAGAAATTTTGATAACTTATGACGGGAGGTTATGTCAATAAGAGGTAAAAAGGTCGGGCGAACTCAAGAATGGTGAAATTATGGCTTTAAGCTAAGTGGGAGAGTCCCACCGCTTATGATTTGGGTTGCATGGTTAGCTACTCGCAAAGTTTCTTATTAATAGCATACTGAGGGGTCATCTCAGCTACGGAAAAATATCATAAGTAGTAATTTAAGCAGAGGAATTGTTAAAGATGTGCTATGGTTGGCCTTATGGGCTCATGTTCGAACTTGGGAAAGAATTCGGGATTTATGCCTTGTATGGAAGCGGGTTTTAAAAGGGAGTAATTCTGCTAGGTGCCTCGTCGAGAGGGTATTCCTGTGTTACGAGATTTATGTAGCCGATTACATTCATGACCAAGTCAGAGCGGGTGGCTCTCAGTAACGGTCCTAGTGAATTCAAGAGGTAAAGTGTGGTGCCTAATGATATCGAGTTTATAGGTACAATTAAGGATCAAGCTTGGAAAGCATGCTTATGAGGAGTGGCACAGAATGTTCCGTGATGGTTGGCTTGTGATGTAGCAATCGGGAAGTATGAAATGGTTCGTAGGAGTTGAGACAGCATGGTCTTGTGGTTCAAGGTCACTCGGGATGAGTGTAGATGGGACATGTTATGTGTTGAAGAGAGTTAGTATTATTTCAAAGCACTCAAGGATAAATTGGGAGGAAAGGGATTGATTAGCCACAGTTGACTTTGGGCATGATGGGATTTGTGATCGGTTCATTCGGCATGAGCAAGTTGTGTGTATGATTTGTAGCGGTATGTATCAGGCTTGTCAGCCGCCGCAATTGATGTTATTCAGAAGCCTCCTATTGTTATGGCTTGTTATGCGGAAACAGATTCCGGAAAAGAGTATGGTGGCTTGGACCACTACTTACAGATTTGCATATCCTACGGTTATGGGAAGTTACATAGGTGTTGCTATGACTCTCCTAAAGTGAGTTAAATGAAGAGTTTTATATGATGAAGTGTTAGTTTATCAGTGGTTCCAGGGTTGTGATGGAAATTGTGTCTATCGTATATCGGCACGTTGGGTGCAGTGAGAGGTATGGAATTTGAAGTGAGGATCAAGGTTACAGCTTGGTAATGACTACGATGTCACGGGCTCGGGTGAGCAAGGAAGTGGTTGAATGATTAAAGTAAATTGGTATTGTCTTCAGCACCACCTGAGGTCGATGTGTTGTGAAAAAGGCTTTGCCTCCTGGTAGGGATTCTTGATCGCTTTTCAGCATTAGTGTATCCGAAGCTTTAAAGGTACGGACTCGATACTTATTTCAGAAGATTGTGGGAGCGTGTCTCACGGGAAGATTGTGTAAGTATGACATGTAGTCGCTTGATTGACTAAAGATTTAAGCAAGTGTGAGGATTTTGGTAATGTCATCAATTTGAGAATTTATGCCTGAAGGGCACTCGGCTTGTTGGGTTATAGACTGTGGAGGTTCGCTCCAGTCATGATAGATGTTTTGTTGTAATGAGCAATTTAGCTCGATGTGTATCTCCTTATATGGTTATATTGTGAGGATCGGGTGGCACGCCGTCATGGTTATATTGTGAGGCTCGGATGGCATGCCGCCATGGTTGCGCTCTGTGGATCGGGTTGCACGCCGCAATAGTGTGATGATGAGTGTAGCTTTCTATATGCTAATTCTGTATGTCCTACTTCCTAACTTATAAGGAAAGTCCGTAGTAGGGCGGAAGTTAGGTAAATCCTTTCGGAGTTCGAATTCATGTTTGTGTCGTGTTTAGATTGGTGACCTATTGGCGCATGGTAGCATCATGTGAGGTTTTAATGATTTTTGGGGTGGCTTATTGCCTGAGAAGTTGTATCGGATGGGACGAGATCCCTTGATCTAGGATTCTGTGCAATCCAGTTATATGAGGTATATTATGTAGATAAGACCATTATTGGGTTCAGAATGAGGTTAGGGCCTCGTCAGGAGTGTAGACCTAATGTGTTGTTGACTCGGCAATTGATTATGAATGTTGGAACATCTCTTCCGTCGTGGCGGTATGGTAAAAGTTAGAGTAAGACCTGTATATGTCATGAGGTACAATGGGAGCATCTGATTCGTTGAATTTGGGATAAGTTGATCAAAAAAATGTTATTGTGGTCCTATGAGTAAGTTATGCAGTCATGTTGGGTACAACGTGTGGTGAATGATCTGGTGATCCTATTAGGAAAACAGGCCTAGCATAGGATTCCGGATGATGGAATCGGGCTCTAAGGCTTATTTGCTTGAATAAAAGGGAACATTTTTAGAATTTATCGAGCTTATGTTCTCAGCTAAGTCTTGGTAGCACGAGAAGGTGCGTGAGGTGTTAAACAGTGATTTCAGACTACTCTAGTACAGTTCTCAGCATGTTCGAGGACGAACGTATGTTTAAGTGGGAGAGAATGTAATGACCCGACCGTTCGTTTTGAGTACTAGCACTCCGTTCAATAGTCGGAATCCATGAACAACTTCATTTCAGGTATTATGACTTATACGCGTGGTCGGAATTGAATTTCGAGAAGTCTAGAGTTTATTTGGGAAGAGAATTCTCATTTCAGAAGCTTAAAATTGAAAGAATGAGCTAGGATTGGAATTTTGAGTAATCGAGATCTGAAGGTTCCAGCAGGTTCGTATGATGATTTCGGACTTGGGCGTATGCCCGGATTGGGTTTTGGATAACCCTGGAGCGTTTGGCGCCTATTGTGGAAGCTAGTATTTCAGAAGAAATTTTATAAGTTTGGTTTGAAGTGAATTTTGGTGTTATCAACGTCCGTTTGGAATTACGAGACTGTGAATAGATCCGTATAGTGATTCTGGAGTTAGGGCCGCGATCGGAAGTGAATTCGGAGGTCCGTAGACCATTTTTGAAGCCATTTGGCTAAAGATAGAAAGTTGAAGGTTTTGAGAGTTTGACCGGGGGTGACTTTTTGATATCGGGGTCGGAATCAAATTTCGGAAGTTGGAGTAGGTCCGTAATCTCAAATATGAATTGCGTGCAAAATTTGATGTCAATCAGACGTGTTTTGATGGGTTTAAACATCGGAAATTGAAGTTGGAAAGTTCAAAGTTCATAAAGCTTGAATTGAGGTGTAATTCATGAATTTAGCATTGTTTGATATGATTTGAAGCCTCGAGCAAGTCCGTAATGTATTTTTGGATTGGTTGGTATGTTTGGTTGGGGTCTCGGGGGCCTCGAGTGGATTCCGGGTGGTTAACGGATCAAAAATTAGATTTTTGGAAGAGCTTAGTTTGCAAGTATCTAGTATTTCCGCTTTTGTGGAAATGGGACCACAGAAGCGGCCAAGCAAAAGCGAGAAAGTAACCGCAAAAGCGGTTGGTAGTGAAGGGAGCAGGGACCACTTATGCGGTCAAGTATCCGCAAAAGCGGTAGGGGGCACCGCAGAAGCGAAATGGTCCGAAGGGTCGTGGGCCGCAGATGCGGTCATGGTTCAGCAGAAGCGGGACCGCATCCGCGAAAGAAGGGATCGCAGAAGCGGAAAATGGGGACAAGCCCAGGACCGCGAAAGCGGGCAAGAATCCGCATAAGCGGAACCGCTTAAGCAGTAATAATTCCGTAGAAGCGGAAACGACTGAAGGCAGAAGCTTAATTTAAGTCGTGACTTGGTTCATTTCTCTCATATTTTTCATGGCTTGGGGTGATTGTGGAGAGCTTCAAGGAGGGGATTTTTGCCATCAATGTTAAGGTAATTTATTCCCACCTATTATAAGTTAAATACATTGATCTTGTATGAGATTAAGCATGGGAATTAGTGTAAATATCGGGGTTTTGGTTGGAAACCTAGAAAACTATAAAAACTTGGATTTTAGCCACGATTTTGAGAATGGATGTAGGAGAAAATTATATATTTGAGTTCCTAAGGTCATGGGTAACTTTTATCTTCGAAATATTTCGGATTCCGGGCACGTGGGCCCGGGGGCATTTTGGTCAACTTCTCATTCGGGTTTAGGAATGGTTATAAATTGAGTTCTAAGGTATAGTTGAGCATATATTAATGGATTTGTTGGATCATTGGCTAGTTTTGGCGCATTGTGCATTGGTTCAAGCCTTCAGAAGGATGTAGAATGCCGGTTGCGAGTCTTCGGAGCAAGGTGAGTCTTCCTTTCTAATTCTGTGAGGGGGAATTTACCCCATAGGTGAGTAAAATGGTTATGTGCTCCTATTTGTGGGGGCTACGCACGCACGAGGTAACGAGAGTCCGTGCGTAGCTACTATTATGCTATTGTCCGGGTAGTTAGGACTCAAAAGCATGTATACGTGGATGAATTGTGAACGCATTGGTAGCTTGAATTGTTTAACTCACATCGAATTAGTAAGTGAATCTCTAAAAGAATTAAACTTCATTTCTTAAATTGTTAAAGGGGAATTGGTTTTATTTGAATAAATATTTCCCGATAAATTCTTATGTGACTGATTGAGCATGTACATTACGTGCCTGCGTCGCATGGATGATTTGCGAGCAGGATATGTGTTTAATTATGGAATGGGCCGAATGCCTCGGTGACAATAGATAAATCTATGGTTCGTGCCGCTTGACCCTCGGCAGTGCACAATTTACATTCTGTTGGAGCGGGCCGTCGACCTCGGCGTGATTTGCACATGTTTATTTATTACTTGGAAATTTGTAAATGTGGAATTGGCCCTACGTGGCTTTATATAAACTGATGAAATAATAAAGGATAAATCTTAGAAGCCCTTGATTTATTATTGGAGGTGTTTACCTGTTTTCTGGCTTCACAACTTGAACTTTTATATAAATCCATGATTTCCCCCGCACTTATAGAATATTACTATTTGACCTTTAGTGAGTGCCGGAATTGGTCATCTCGTCTCTACCCCTTCGGGATTAGGCGGGATACTCACTGAGTGCACGTTGATCACGTACTCATACTACACTTCTGTGTATTTTTGTTGCACAGGTACTTGATGCATTAGCGGCCTACTGGGCGCAGAAACACGGACGATTCGGGGACAAGGTGAGTTGCAGTATGCAAGGCGGCCCGCAGCTCTTTAAAGTCCTTTTTAGTAATTGTATTTCTTTTCTGTCCATTGTATTCCGGACGGATGTTGTGCTGTATTTTATGTCTTTATCAGTAGTCGCTCATGCACTTGTGACACCGGGTTTCTGGGAGGGTTTACAACAGATTTGTTCTAACTTTTATTGTTTAAATTTGAATTCTAGTAGTGAATTTTTATTTATAAAAATGGAAGGAAAAACCGTAGATTTTTAAAAGTATTAAAAGAGGAATTAATTGATGAGTTAGTTGGCTGGCCTGACAGAGGTGTCCGGCACCACCACGACCCTTAGTGGATTTTGGGTCGTGACAACATGGTATCAGAGCACTAGGTTCCCGTCAGTCTCACGAGTCATGAGCATGTCTAGTATAGTCTCGCGGATCGGTACGGAGACGTCTGTACTTATCCTCGGGAGGCTACAGGACTATTAGGAGTACTTCCCTTCTTGGTTTCCTTATCATGCGGTTCGACTCCTTTGAGGCTTATGCCTTTGATTCCTTCCTACTCAATCCTACGCGACGCGAGTGCTTTCTAGAAATCGAGAATTTGAAGAATTGAAATGGCACTACAAATGTGGTGCAGGATGATTTTTCCCGATATGGTTAATTGGACTATTATAGTCGCTTTATGGAAGGGTATTCTATTATTCAGCTCAGTAACAGATCTTTTGAGAGCCTTGAGGCTAGGCACATGTTGACATGATGCTGAGGAATGATTATTTCCACAGTGTTAATGTGATGCTAGGATGTTTGCCCACATGTCAGGCAGTGGATGAATTGAAGGGAGGTTTACTCAGCGTGTAATCAAGGGATTCAGTATTTTATTTCCGGCAGAGGAAAGAGGCAGTCGGATTAAAAATGGTCAGATGTGGGCTAGTGAAAGTAATGAGACTTGGTAATTGCAAGCGTGGTGGAGCGCTCTTCTATAATGGGGTGTCGTGGCCCTATTGGAACGTACCAAGTTCGTTGATGTTGTAATATGCTACAATTTGCCTGTATGGCAGGATATTATGAAATAGTATTGGAGATACGACTGTCAGTTGTCGCATGGTGTGATGGTTCAAGATCGAATCAGAATTTCTAATGTTGACGGCTCGATAAAGATGGAATTCGGAAAGGCTTAAAGATTAGCAATTATTGTGGATTCAAGTACTATGAAGATAAATTTTATTAGGACAACAACCGAGCAGAAAAGTATGAGGAAGGACATGTGTAAAGTGCTAGGCGGTGTTTGAAATTTCTAGGAGGCCAAGTATGAGAAGCAAGGTCGAGCGACCAATTAAGGAGACAAATCCCGCCAAAGTGGAAGAGTGGTGGGGGTTGCATGCGGGCTTGGTAGTAGGATGACTACGCGCATAAAACGAGCTTGGATCGAATTGGGAGGATTTTAATGATTGGTGATTGAAGCCTGCAGGTATGATATGAAATATGGGCTATGATGCGGCAGAGGATTGATATGGCGGAAAGGAGCTGCTTGAAATGGAGGAGGGTGTAGCATAACCCTGAATTGGAAGGATGTTGCCGCACATTTAATTGATGTCCTCGAGGAGTAAATGGACTTGTGCAGCTAGAAGGTGAACTCGGACTCAGGATGGGCTATTGGTGTCATAGTAAATGTACCTCGTGCAGTAGCGTGGGAAGATATCGGGAGGTGATTCCCCTAGGTGGGTTATTTCCCATGAGCAGGTTAGCGGTCGCGTGGTTGGCGAAGCTTCTGCAAAGAATTATATTGGTTATTCCACAAAGAGATCGGTCATGTGAATGTGGTTGATGATTCAGAGTATGAAATATGTGAATTTACAGGAAGATTCTGAGAAATTTTGATAACTTATGACGGGAGGTTACGTCAATAAGAGGTAAAAAGGTCGGGCAAACTCCAGAATGGTGAAATGATGGCTTTAAGCTAAGTGGGAGAGTCCCACCGCTTATGATTTGGGTTGCATAGTTAGCTACTCGCGAAGTTTCTTGGTAATAGCATAATGAGGGGCCATCTCAGCTGCGGAAAAATATCATAAGTAGTGATTTAAGCAGAAGAATTGTTAAAGATGTGCTATGGTTGGCCTTATGGGCTCATGTTCAAACTTGGGAAAGAATTCGGGATTTATGCCTTGTATGGAAGCGGGTTTTAAAAAGGATTAATTCTGCTAGGTGCCTCGTCGAGAGGGTATTCCTGTGTTACGAGATTTATGTAGCCGATTACATTCAGGACCAAGTCAGAGCGGGTGGCTCTCAGTAACGGTCCTAGTGAATTCAAGAGGTAAAGTGTGGTGCCTAATGATATCGAGTTTATACAATTAAGGATCAAGCTTAGAAAGCATGCTTCTGAGGAGTGGCACAGAATGTTCTGTGATGATTGGCTTATGATGTAGCAATCGGGAAGTATGAAATGGTTCGTAGGAGTTGAGACAGCATAGTGTTTTGGTTCAAGGTCACTCGGGATGAGTGTAGATGGAACATGTTATGTGTTGAAGAGAGTTAGTATTATTTCATAGCACTTAAAGATAAATTGGGAGGAAAGGGATTGATTATCCACAGTTGACTTTGGACATGATGGGATTTGTGATCGGTTCATTCGGTGTGATCAAGTTATGTGTATGATTTGTAGAGGTATGTATCAGGCTTGTCAGCCGCAATTGATGTTATTCAGAAGCCTCATATTGTTATGGCTTGTTATGCGGAAACAGATTCCGGAAAAGAGTATGGTGGCTTGGACCACTACTTATAGATTTGCATATCCTACGGTTATGGGAAGTCACATAGGTGCTGCTATGACTCTCCTAAAGTAAGTTAAATGAAGAGTTTTATATGATGAAGTGTTAGTTTATCAGTGGTTCCAGGGTTGTGATGGAAATTGTGTCTATCGTATATCGGCACGTTGGGTGCAGTGAGAGGTATGGAATTTGAAGTGAG
>MU789480.1:100866-111034 GCA_026770625.1 Nicotiana glauca
ACTTGAAACAGTGGTAATAATAACACTATATGTTATACTTGAAACAGTGGTAACAATGACACTGTATGTTATACTTGAAAGAGTGGTAACAATGACATTGTAATATATACTTGGAACAGTGGTAACAATGGCACTGTGTGATATAAATTGGTCAGGTAACAATGGCTGACCGGTCAGGTAACAATGATTGACCATTATATTGTGCTTGGGCTGTAGGAGCCCCTCCGGAGTCTGCACACCCACAGTGAGCGCGGGTATCCACTTGGCCAGGTAACAATGACTGGCCAGGACTCGATTGATGCCACGAGATGGGTTGACACTGTGCTTGGGCCGTAAGGGGCCCCTCCCAGAGTCTGTACACACCCCCAGTGAGCGTCGTCGACGTTAAATAAGTGGAGCGGGCTGCACGCCGCAGCGGGTACTAGAGTGTACCGTCATATGCATTGCATTGCACTTATGCATTTGCTCTTATTTTGTAATGTTGTCATGACGTTCAACACTCATATCATTGGCTTCCATGCTATTTCTTGCATTGTTTACCAGATACCCTGGTGTTATTTGTTAATGGAGTGTTGTGCCCGAGAGGCTGATGTTGTACTTTGTGAGTTGGGAGTGAGCCCGCGGGGCTGATACTGTACTGAGAGGTTGATACTGAGCCCGAGGGGCAGATTCCTGATTATTTCCTACTTGTTGAAATTATTTTCGCAACTGTTGAAAAGGCATATTTTCAGAAGAGTTTTTAACTGAGCCCAAATGTTTTCCAAGGGATTTCATAGTTTTACTGTTCTTTTCAAAAAGGGTTACACTGTACTATATAGCATGTTGATTTGCTTTACGTGGTTTATTGTTGCTCAGTTATTATTTACTCTTATTACCACTGAGTTGGAAGTACTCACTTTACTCCCTGCACCTCGTGTGCGGATGCAGGTATTTTTTACCCGGTAGCGGGTTTGAGCTGATTGGAGATTTGCTACTAAAGCTGAGCCAGGTGACCGCCAGCATCCGCGACACCGGATTTTCTACCCTTTTTACTTTAAAAATTCCGTATTGTACACTACTGGTCTTGTAAAGGTATTTGGACTCCTTTAGATGCTCATGACTTGTGACACCCCGGTCGGGTTGTATTGGGATGAAATTAATAGTTTTAATGCCAATGAGTTATATTTTCTATTCATTTATGTTTGATAGCTTTTAAAGAGATGGTTTGGGGTTGTTGGTTGGCCTTGTCTTCACGAGAGGCGCCATCACGACCGGGTATGGAATTTGGGTCGTGACAATTGACAAACAAGTTGACAATTGAATTTTATTAAAGCAATACGATCTAATAGGATAAAACAAGTCTGATCATAATTTAATTTAATTAATATTTTTTTAATATTGACCGCGCATCGCGCTGGTACGACTACTAGTATATTATTAAAAGGAGAGGAGAAAACTCTCTCCTTAAGCCAAGTAGCAACCTAAAAAATGCCACATGGCATAGTTAGTTATTTTGTAACGACCCGACCGGTCGTTTTGAGTACTATTGCTCTGTTCGGCAGTCAGAGGCCATGAACAGCTTCATTTCAGGTATTATGACTTGTACGCGTGGTTAGAATTGAATTTCGAGAAGTACAGAGTTGAATTGGGAAGAGAAGTCTCATTTCGGAAGCTTAAAGTTGAAAGAATGAACTAGGATTGGATTTTTGAGAAAACGACGGATCTGAAGGTTCCAGCAGGTTCGTATGATGATTTCAGACTTGGGGGTATGCCCGGATTGGGTTTTGGATAACCCGGGAGCGTTTTGGTGCCTATTGTAGAAGTTGGCATTTTAGAAGAAATTTTTTAAGTTTGGCTTGAAGAGTATTTCAGTGTTATCGATGTCCGTTTGGAATTCCGAGACTTTGAATAGCTCTGTATGGTGATTCTGGAGTTGGGGACGCGATCGGAAGTAAATTCGGAGGCCTGTAGGTCATTTTGAAGCCATTTGGCTAAAGATAGAAATTTGAAGGTTTTTGAGGAGTTTGACCGGAGGTCGACTTTTTGATATCGGGGTCGGAATCCAATTCCGGAAGTTGGAGTAGGTCCGTAATGTCAAATATGACTTGCGTGCAAAATTTGAGGTCAATCGGACATGTTTTGATAGGCTTAAACATCGGAAATAGAAGTTGGAAAGTTCAAAGTTCATAAAGCTAGAATTGGGGTGTAATTCATGAATTTAGCATTGTTTGATATGATTTGAAGCCTCGAGCAAGTGCGTGATGTGTTTTGGGATTGGTTGATATGTTTGGGTGGGGTCCAGAGGGGGCTCGAATGGAGTTCGGGTGGCTAACGGATCAAAAATGGAATTTTGGAAGGCTGAAGGGTGCTGCTTCTGTCATAACCGCATCTGCGGTTCTTGGCGCAGAAGCGGGACCGCACATGCGGTTGAAATCTCGCAGAAATGGAAGGGTCCAAGCCCAAGGAAAATCGCAGAAGCGGCCCCCAGACCGCAGAAGCGGTCAGCCCCCTCAAGCCCAAAACCACAGAAGCGGTTAGAAAGTCGCAGAAGCGACATCCGCAGAAGCGAAAATTGCACCGCAGAAGCGAAAAAGCGCTGAAGGCAGAGGGTTATTTTAAAAGTCGGATTTTGTTCATTTCACTCATTTCTCCCACTTCATTTGGCGATTTTTGGAGGGCTCAAGAGAGGATCTTCATCAACCATGCTAAGGTAAGTTTTTCCCACCCATTATGAGTTAAATACATTGAATATATATGGATTTAAGCATGTAAATTAGAGTAAATATTGAGGTTTTGGATGGAAACCTAGAAAATTATAAATCTTGGATTTTAGCAACGACTTTGAGTATGGAATTAAGAGAAAATAATATATTTGAGTTCCTAAGGTTATGGGTAAACTTTATCTTCGAAACGTTTTGGATTCCGGGCACGTGTGCCTGGGGGCTTTTTGGTCAACTTTTCGTTCGGGGTTAGTAATTGTTGTAAATTGAGTTGTAAGGCATAGTTGAGCATATATTAATGGATTTGTATGATCATTGGCTAGTTTCGGGGCGTTGTGTGTTGGTTCAAGCCTTCAGAAGGATGTAGAATGTCAGTTGTGAGTCTTCGAAGCGAGGTGAGTCTCCTCTCTAATCTTGGGAGGGGGAATTTACCCCATAGGTGAAGTGAATGATTATGTGCTCCAATTTGTGGGGGCTACGTACGCACGAGGTGACGATAGTCCGTGCGTAGCTACTATTATGCTATTGTCCAGGTAGTGTAGGACCGAAAAGCATGTTATATTTGAATTAATGGTGAATCCTTTGATGGTTTGAATTGCTTAAATCACATTAAATTAATAAATGGATTTTTAAAAAAAAGACTTAAGCTTTGTTTTCTCAAATTGTTAAAGAGAATTGGCCTTTCTTGGATAATTGCTCCATGTTGACTTCTTGACTGATTGTCTGTCTGTGTGTATTTATTTTGGAATGGGCCGAACGCCTCAGCAGATTAATAGATGCATCTATAGGCGCATTGTCGACCCTCGGCAAGTGCACATTTATTTCTATTGGATCGGGTCATCGCCTCAGTATGATTTGCGCATGCCTGTGTTGCTGCCTGAACTTAATTAAGTTATTATTGCCCTTTTGTGGCTTAAATATATTTGGATTATGTTTTAAAGAGAAATTCGGGAAATTTTCATATGAAAGAACTACGTGTTTATTTCGTTCCCTCTATTTGGATAAAAAAATCATGTTAGAAAATAAATCCACTGTTGATATGTATATTGAAAATAAATAACTGTTGGACCATTGGAGTGTGTCAAAGTTGACCATCTCGTCTCTACCCCTTCGGGATTAGGCGGGATACTCACTGAGTACACGTTGATTGCGTACTCATACTACACTTCTGTGCATTTTTGTTGCACATGCATATATACACCTCTAGCAGTCTATTGGGTGTAGCATCATGGATGATGCTGGGACTAGGTGAGCTACATCATTGAGGCGACCGCAGCTAGAGTAGTTCCTTCCAATGTATTGTATTTACTTTCCGCCCACTGTATTCCGGGCAGATGTTGTATTTTATTTCTCTTATCAGTAGTTGCTCATGTACCTGTGACACCGAGTTTCTGGGATGGTTGTCAACGGATTTGTTCTAATCATTATTATTATTAAATTTGAATTCAAGATGTGAACTTTTAATTATAAAAATGGAAGGAAAAACCTCAGATTTTCAAAAGTATTAAAAGAAGAATTCATTTGATGAGTTAGTTGACTGGCCTAATAGAGGTGTCCGGCGCCACCACGACCCTTAGTAGATTTTAGGTTGTGACAACATGGTATTAGAGCACTAGGTTCTCATTGGTCTCACGAGTCATGAGCAAGTCTAGTGGAGTCTCGTGGATCGGTACGGAGACGTCTGTACTTATCCTCGGGAGGCTACAGGACTATTAGGATTACTTCCATTCTTGATTTCCTTATCGTGCGGTTCGATTCCTTTGAGGCTTATGCCCTTAATTCCTTGCCACTCAATCTTCCGCGACGCGAGCGCTTGTTATAAATCAAAATTTGAAGGATTGTAATGGCACTACAAGTGTGGTTCAGGATGAATCACCCGGTATAGTTGATTGGACTATCATAGTCACATTGTGGAGGGATATTCCATTGTTTTAGCTCCGTAACAGATCTTCTAAGAGCCTTGAGGCTAGGCACAGGTTGCCATGATGCTCAGGAGCGATTATTTCTGCAGTGTTGTTGTGATGGTAGGGTGTTTGCCCACGTGTCGGGGCAATGAATGAATTGAAGGGAGGTTTACTCAGTATGTAATCAAAGGGATTCAGTATTTTATCCCTGGCAGGGGAAGGTCAGGCGAACTAAGGATAGTCAGATGTGGACCAGTGGAAGTAATGAAACGTGGTAATGGCAAGCGTGAAGGAGTTCTCTTCTTTATTGAGGTGTCATTGTCCTAATTGGACGTATTAAGTTTGATGATGTTGTAATCTGCTATGATTCGCTTTATGGTAGGATATTGTTAAATACTATTGAAGATGCAACCGTCAGATATCGCGGGATGCGGTGGTTTAGGATTTAATCAATGTTTCAAATGTTGACGGTTCGATAAAGATGACCTTCAAAAGGGTTTAAGCCAGTAGTGATTGGTGGGCTCAAGTTCTATAAAGATGAATTTTACTAAGGTAATAACTGAGCAACAAGAGATTAAAAAAAAAGACATGTGGAAAGTGTCAGACGGAGTTTTAAACTTCTAAAGGGTCAGACTGAGGAAGCACAGGCCGAGCAGTTGATTGAAAAAGTGAGTTTGCCCAAAGTGGGAGAGTATTGGAGTTGTGTAGGGCTTGGTAATGAGAAAACTATGCACCTTAGGGGATTCTGGAACGACTTGAGAATATTGGTGCTTGGGTATTGGCGTTTTCAGATCTAAATTGAAGTGGGGATTTCAGCGACGGGCAATGGAAGTAGGTAGATTAATTCGAAGCATAGTGTTGTTATGCGGCAGGAGGTTGTATATGACAGAAAAAAGTTGCTTGAAGTGAAGAAAGATGTAGCATGACCTTGAAGCGAAAGGATGTTGTCGCACATTTAATGGGTGTCCACGAGGGGTGAATGGAATCGTGCAGCTGGAGAGTGAGCTCGAACTCGGGATGGGTTATTGATTTCATAGTGATGGTACCCTATGCAGCATCGTTGGAAGATGTCGGGGAGTGATTTCGACAGGTGGGGTATTCCGGTGAGCAGGTTAGCAGTCACGTGGTTGGCGAGGCTTCTGCGAAGAGTTCTAGTGGATATGTTGCACATGGAATTCTTGTGTGAATGGTGTTAATGATTTAGAGTATCAAATTGAGTTTCTACGGTGAGATATCGAGAATGCCAGCGATTGTTGGTGCGATGGTGGATGATGATTCAGAATATGAAAGATGGGGATTTACATGAGAATTCCGAGAATTTGCGGCAGATGATTGCACAAGGTTATGTAAATAGAAATTAAGAATAATGGTGAACTCCAGGGTTTTGTAATAATGGCTTTAAGCTGAGTGGGAGAGTCCCACCGCTTATGATTTGGGTTGCATGGTTAGATACTCGCGAAGTTTCTTGTTAATAGTATACTGAGGGGTCATCTCAGCTACGGAAAAAAATATCATAAGTAGTAATTTGAGCACAGGAATTGTTAAAGATGTGCTATGGTTGGCCTTAAGGGCTCATGTTCGGACTTGGAGGAAGGTTCAGGATTTATGCCTTGTATAGATACAGGTTCCGGGGGAAGTGATTTTGTCGGGTGCCTCGTTGAGAGGGTATTCGTGTGTTATGAGGTTTATAGAGTTGATTAAATTCGGGACCAAGTCAGAGCGGGTGGCTCTCAGTAACGGTCCTAGTGAATTCAAGAGGTAAAGTGTGGTGCCTAATAATATCGAGTTTATATGTACAATTAAGGATCAAGCTTGGAAAGCATGCTTATGAGGAGTGGCACCGAATGTTATGTGATGGTTGGCTTGTGATGTAGCATTTGGGAAGTATAAGATGGTTCGTAGGAGTTGAGACAGCATGGTCTTGTGGTTCAAGGTCACTCGGGATGAGTGTAGATGGAATATGTTATGGGTTGAAGAGAGTTAGTATTATTTCAAAGCACTCAAGGATTAGTATTATTTCAAAACACTTAAGGATAAATTGGAAGGAAAGGGATTAATCAGATATAATATTCGACATGTTGGGATCTGTGATTAGTTCATTCTGCGTGATCAGGTTGTGTGTATGATTTGTGACGATGCGTATCAGGCTTGTCAGCCGCCGCAATTGATGTTATTCAGAAGCCTTCTATTTCTAAGGCTCATTGTGTAGAAGCAGATTCCGGAAGGGGTTATGGTGGCTTGGACCACTACTTACAGATTTGCATATCCTATGGTTATGGGAAGTTACCTAAGTGTTGCTATGATTCTCCTAAAGTAAGTTAAATGAAAGGTTTTATATGATGAAGTGTTAGTTTATCAGTGGTTCCAGGGTTGTGATGGAAGTTGTGTCTATGTATATCGGCACGTTGGGTGCAGTGAGAGGTCTGGAATTTGAAGTGAGGATCAAGGTTACAGCTTCGTAATGAATATGATGTCACAGGCTCGGATGAGTGAGGAAAGAGTTAAATGATTAGAGTAAATTGGTATTGGCTTCAGAGTCACCTGAGATCGATGTTTTGTGAAAAAGGCCTTGTATCCTGGTTAAGGATTCTTGATCGCTTTTCAGCGTTGGTGCGACTGATGGTTGGAATGAGCAGAATCGATATTTATTTCATAAGATTGTGGGAGCGTGTCCCATAGGAAGATTGTGTAAGTGTGGCATGTAGTCGCTTGATTGACTAAAGATTTAAGCAAGTATAAGGATTGTGGTAATAACATTTGCTTGAGAAACTATGCCTAGAGGGCACCTTGTTTATTGGGTCATGAACTGGGGAGGTTGTTTCGGTTATGACGGTTGTTCTTATGTGTCATGAGGAAAAGAGAGTTACTATGAAACTTTGAAAGGTTATTCGCCAAGTTGGTACAATCAGAAATCGGCTTGAGATCGATGTATTGATTTACATATGTGAACATGGCTTTATATCAGGCCAGTTATGTTCGTTTCAGTTAGTGTTCCCTATGGAGGAACGGTCGGGGTGTTATTTTGTCATCGTCTATTCCAGGTAATGATGTATTGCGCCATATGAGTTGTGAGATGGCTTGAGAAAATTGCTTACGTGTTGAGAGTCCACGTAGAAATGATGTGTTATGAGGAGGATGGCTTTGAGATTTATGTTGTATATCGCACCTCAGTTATGCTTGAGTTTCGTAGCCTATAGCGCTATATGTTTCCTCAGGGATGGTATTATGCACTTAATGTGCTTGCGATCGAAATTCGATGTTTTGTTGTAATGAACAGATTTACCTCAAAGTGCAATCTCCTTCTGTGAGATCTATTTATGGATCGGGTGGCACGCCGCCATGGGTATATTATTTGGATCGGGTTGCATGCCGCAACAGTGTTATGTCGAGTCTAGTTTTCTATGTGCTATTCCTTTATGTTTTTCGCTTCCTATCTTTCTAGGAAAAGTCCATATTAGTGCGGGGTTTAGATAATTCCTTCCAGAATTCAATTTCATGTTTGTGTTGTGTTCGGATTGGTGGCCTATTAGCGCATGGTAGCATCATATAGGATTTTAATAATTTCTGAGGTGGGTAATTGCCCGAGCAGTTGTATCGGATGAGACGAGATCACTTGATCGAGGATTCTGTGCAATCCAGCTATACGAGGTATGTTACGGAAATAAGACCATTATTGGGTTCAGAATGAGTAAGGGCCTTGTCAAGAGTGTAGACCTAATGTTTTGTTGACTCGGCAATTGATTATGAATGTCAGTACATCTCTTCCATCGTGGCGGTATGGTAAAGGTTGGGGTAAGACCTGTATATGTCATGAGGTGCAGTGGGAGCATCGGATCAGTAGGATTTTGGCTAAGTTGATCAGAGAATATTATCGTGGCACTGTGGATTTAGTGTTGCAAAGTAAGAATTCAGCAAAGTGATGCTTTTGTGTTTGAGTACATCGTGTAGTGATTGATGTGGCGATCGTATGTTGGAAACAGGCCTGGCATAGGGTTTCGGATGTTGGAATCGGGCTCTAAGGCTTATTTGTTTGAATAAAAGGGAACAATTTTAGAATCTATTGGGCTTATGTTCTCAGCTAAGTTTTGGTAGCACGGGAAGGTGCGTGAGGTACTAAACAGTGATTTCAGACTACTCCAGTACAGTTCTCAGCACGTTCGAGGACGAACGTATGTTTAAGTGGGAGAGAATGTAACGACCCGACCGGTCGTTTTGAGTACTAGCGTTCCGTTTAGCAATCGGAGGCCATGAACAACTTCATTTCAGGTATTATGACTTGTACGCGTGGTCGGAATTGAATTTCAAGAAGTCCAGTGTTGAATTGGGGAGAGAAGTCTCATTTCGGAAGCTTAAAGTTGAAAGAATGAACTAGGATTGGAATTTTGAGTAAACGACCTCGGAATCGGGATCTGAAGGTTCCAGCAGGTTCATATGGTGATTTCGGACTTGGGCCTATGACCGGATTGGATTTTGGATAACCCGAGAGCGTTTTGGCGCCTATTGTGGAAGTTGGCATTTTAGAAGAAATTTCGTAAGTTTGGCTTGAAGAGCATTTCAGTGTTATCGATATCTGTTTGGAATTCCAAGACTGTGAATAGCTCCGTATGGTAATTCTGGAGTTGGGGGCGCGACCAGAAGTAAATTCGGAGGTTCGTAGGTCATTTTGAAGCCATTTGGCTAAAGATAGAAATCTGAAGGTTTTTGAGGAGTTTGACTGGAGGTTGAATTTTTGATATCGGGGTCGAAATCCAATTCCGGAAGTTGGAGTAGGTCCGTAATGTCAAATATGACTTGCGTGCAAAATTTGAGATCAATCGGACGTGTTTGGATAGGTTTAAATATCAGAAATAGAAATTGGAAAGTTCAAAGTTCATAAAGCTAGAATTGGGGTGTAATTCATGACTTTAGCGTTGTTTGATATGATTTGAAGCCTAAAGCAAGTCCATGATGTGTTTTGGGATTGGTTGGTATGTTTGGTTGGGGTCCCCCCCCCCCCCCGGGGGGGGAGGGGGCTCGAGTGGAATTCGGGTGGGTAACGGATCAAAAATGGAATTTTGGAAGGCTGAAGGGTGCAACTTCTGTCATAACCGCATCTGCGGTTCTTGGACCGTAAAAGCGGAACCGCAGATGCGGTTGAAACCTCGCAGAAACGGAAGGGGCCAGGCCCAAGGAAAATCGCAGAAGTGGCTCAGGGACCGCTTAAGCGGCCCCCAGACCGCAGAAGCGGTCAGCCCCCTCAAGCCCAAAACTGCAGAAGCGGTTAGAAAGTCGCAGAAGCGACATCCGCAGAAGCGGAAATTGCACCGCATAAGCGAAAAAGTGCTGAAGGTAGAGGGTTATTTTAAAAGTCGGATTTTGTTCATTTCACTCATTTCTCCCACTTCATTTGGCGATTTTTGGAGGGTTCAAGAGAGGATCTTCATCAACCATGCTAAGGTAAGTTTTTCCCGCCCATTATGAGCTAAATACATTGAATTTATATGGATTTTAGCATGTAAATTAGAGTAAATATTGAGGTTTTGGATGGAAACCTAGAAAATTATAAATCTTGGATTTTAGCAACGA
>MU789480.1:112622-129986 GCA_026770625.1 Nicotiana glauca
ATATATATATATATATATATATATATATATATATATATATATATGTATGTATGTAACGACCCAGACGATCGTTTTTAGAATGTATACCCCGTTCCCCTATTAACTACTTCCTCTAAGTTTATTTCTACTACTTTGGTTTGACGGGACGTTCGTTGTTGGGATTCGGAGTATTTTGGGACACTTAGTCCCTAAATGAGAGTTGAGTGTTGAAAAAATGGTCCATAATCGGAACTATGTGAAGACGGCCTCGGGATGGAAACCTGATGGTTCCGTTAGCTCCGTTAGGTGATTTCAGGGTTGGGGGCGTGTTTGGAATGTATTTTGGAAGTCCGTAGCTCATTTAGGCTAGAAATGCCGAAAGTTAGTATTTTGGCGATTTTCGGTTGAAAGGTGAAATTTTTATCCAAGAGTCGGAACGAAGTTCCGGAAGTTGTTGTAGCTTCGTTAGGTGATTTGGGATGTGTGTGCAAAATTTTAAGTCATTCGGACGTGTTTTGGTTGGGTTTTTATCGACTGCGTGTTTTGGAAGTTTTAGAAGAGCTTAGGCTTGAATTCGATGTAATTTGATGATTTTGGCGTTGTTTGAGGCGTTTTGATGATTGGAACAAGTTTGTATGATATTTTAGGAAGTGTTGGTATGTTTGGTTGAGGTCTCGAGGGGCTCAGGGTAATTTCAGATGGCTAACGGTAATTTTTGAAGTTGGAAAATGCTGCAGAAATGCAGCAGTGAGTGCACAAGAATTTTATTCTATGCGATCGCAAGTCTCTAATGCGATCGCATAGGGTTAGCTACAGTACCCAGGAATTTTGTTCTATGCAATCGCATAGGGATAGCTACAGTGTCCCGGAATTTTGTTCTATGCGATCGCATAGTGTTAGCTACAGTACCCGAACAGAATGTTAAAAAATATTTCATCCGCGAACCAAACCCATTTTTCCACCATTTTTTAGCAACCTTGAGAGCTTTTGGACGGGAATTGAAGGGATTTTGACGGGAAGTCATTGGAGGTAAGTCCTATGAACTAAATACATGATTATATTGTGAAATCATCCTTGGAATCCATGAAAATTTAGCCAAAAGAGGAAGAACTAGGGCTTGAGTTTTAATATTTCAAATTTGTATTTGAGGGGTCATTTGGACTCCGATTTTGGTAAATTTTATATGTATAGACTCGTGGAAAGATAAAGATCGCGTTGATATAAAAATTATTCGATTCCGAGATTATGGTTGGAGGGGCATTTTGGTCATTTTACCTATTTTCACGCCCTAACTTTAAATTCAATAGTGGAATCAGTTGTTTACAATATTATTTATGATGTGTAATTGAATTGAATAGATTTGGGCCATTTGGAGTCTGATACTCGTGGCAAGGGCGCGGTTTCTAGTGATATTGAGCCGGTTCGAGGTAAGTGGCGTGTCTAACTTTGTGTGGGGGACCTTTCCCCTTAGGATTTGTTCTTGATATTTGAGTGCCTTGTACGTGAGGTGACAAGAGCGTACTTGAGCTAATTGTTGAAAACCCGAATTTTTACTTAAAATACGTGAACTAAATTTCTTTCGTATTTGGTTTATTCTACTTGCTATTATAGCCTGTGCTAGTATAGAAAAGCATGTTTAATTGATTCAAATTGCCTATTTGCTTAAATTGCCTTAATTGTATTTACGTGGAGCATGTTAGGCCAGAATTATTTGTCGCCTTGTATTGTTGTACTTCAATTTCTGAATATTTTTCTGATTTTGGTTGCGCATTTACATTGGGACTACGGGACGGTATCTCGGGAGATCCCCTTGCACTTTTACTTTGGGACTACGGGACGGTATCCCGGGAGATCCCCCTGCACTTTTACTTTGGGACTACGGGACGGTATCCCGGGAGATCCCCCTGCACTTTTACTTTGGGACTACGGGACGGTATCCCGGGAGACCCCCTGCACTTTCAGTTTGGGACTACGGGACGATATCCCTGGAGATCCCCTACACATAAATGATTGGACTACGGGACGGTATCCCGGGAGATTCCTTGATACTTGTACGAGAGTTAGACTATGGGACGGTATCCCGAGTGATCCATTGGACAGTTGAGGACAGGGCTACAGGACGGTATCCTGGGAGAACCTCATTGTTACTTGAGATTGAGTTGTGGTTGCCCTGTGTTTCTGCTTTATCCTGGTAGTTATCATTGTTTCGTTGATTTGCCTTACTACACTGCTGCATTTATTATATTTGTCAGATTTCCCCATTGTTAATTATTGCTACTCTTGTATTTTTGCCTCAGTACGGCCCTGACCTTTCCTCGTCACTACCCAACCGAGGTTAGGCTTGGCACTTACTGAGTACCGCTGTGGTGTACTCATGCTATTACTGTGCATGTTTTTCATGTGCAGATCATATAGGTACCTCTACTCAGGCGCACTATCCTTGAGGCGATGAGACATACGGAGACTTCGAGGTATATCTACAACGTCCGCAGACCAAAGAGTCTTCTTCTTATTCTAGTTGTAGAGTTGTTATCCTATCATACTTTTGATGTAGTTATTCTGGAGGTTAGAGTACTTATTGGAATTCTATTAGCCTGTGTTTCCCGTGAGTTTTCGGGTTTTGGGATTTCTGTTTTAGAATTTAGTGTCGAAGTGTATGTGTTAAGCGGCAAGTTAAATACATTTCCTTAAGTTATTTAAATTTTGATTTAATATTTTTGTATTAGATATTATTTCCGCACTGGTAGGCTTACCTAGTCATCGTGACTAGGTGCCGTAATGACGTGTTCACGATTGGTGAATTAGGGTCGTGACAAGTTAGTATTAGAGCTCTAGGTTCATAGGAGTCATGGAACACAGGCTGGTTTATTAGAGTCTCGTTGATCAGTACGGAGACGTCTGTACTTATCTACGAGAGGCTATCTAACCGTTAGGAAAATTCCACTTCATTTCATTCCTTATTGTGCGTCATTTATTCAGCTGGAGCCTATATCATATGTTCTTTTGCATCAACTAGTGAATTGAAAATTGTGCACTCGGTATCAATTATGCGATGACAGTTTGGGATGCTACAGAAGGATTACAATGTCACGGCCCATTTTGCCTAAATAGGTCATGATGGCGCCTAACACCATAGTTAGGCCAGCCAAACTGCGTAATTATGATTAAGTCTCTATTTTTAGTTTTACCAAACCAGATATACTAATGTTTTCGAGTAAATGAAGAAAGCTAGCAAAAATCATTAAGAGCTGACATAGTGATATAGATCCCAAAAATGAATGTTCACTACAGTGTGTGCCAGAACCCGGTGTCACTAGCTACGGGCGACCAGTAGAGTATACATAAAAATATACAAAACACTGTCCTACTGTCTAAATCAGAATCGACAGAAAACCGTAAATACAGGAAAGGACTCCTTCGGCTGCTGATCAGCATGAGAAAGAAGGCAGCTCACCGTAGAAGTCCTAGAAGCGCTCACTGATATGCACCAGAGTGATGTCCGGATCCACCTGCCTCAAACCCTGTACATTTAAGTACAGAAGTGTAGCATGAGTACATAAATAATGTGTACTCAATAAGTATCCCGTCTAATATTGAAGAAGTAGAGATGAGAGGTAGACTCGATATTTACTAAGGTCAATTAATATATATACATACATGTGAATATGGCATGATCAAACATGGATTTTTCAAGTAACAGCAGGGTATTGCATGTAGTATAAGTCAAGAATTTTACAACATCAAATTTATAATCTATCAAGTGAGATGATGGCAAAGCAAAGCATATATAAGATTTTTCACAATTAACATGCGCACATAATACCGAAGCGACGGCCCGAACCAACATAAATAAATGTACACTTGCCGAGGGTCGACGGCGCGCCTATAGATGCATCTATTCATACTGAGGCGATCGGCCCGATCCATAAATAAGAATGAAATATCAAGCTCACATACATGACATATAAATGGTCAAAATACCAAATCAAACATAATTAACTATAGAAATATGCTCATATCCTCCTCTTTAAGTCTCTAGTGCATACTAGGTGTTCATGACAACAATTTAACATAAGGGATATATTTAATAGACATGTTGTAGGTCCTAAGCTACCCGTACATTTAACATAGTAGTAGCTACGCACGGGCTCTCGTCACCTAACGCGTGCATAGTCCCCGCATTTAGCAACAAGTACTCAACACAAAACCTAAGGGGACAATTCCCTCTTACAAGGTTAGAAAGGAGACTCACCTCGCTCTGAAGCACACTTTCAATCACAAGACTAGGCTCCAAGCTCAATTCGAAGCCGAACAAGCACCAACTAGTTTAAATAAGGCAAGAACTAATCAATAAATGCTCACAAGGTTGAATTCTAACTAATTAAGTGATTTCCCAACATATCCCGCAAGTTTCCTAAATTCCGACCCCGAGCCCACGTGCCCAAATTCCGAGATTTTTCGAAGAAATTATTCTCCATAACCTAAGGATTACTATTATGTGAATTTTAGTTCATTACATAACTAATTAGGTGGTTAAATCATAATTTTTCCAAAACCCTAGGTCTAGCTCTAACCCTTGATTTTTATTTGATGTTTTTGTGTTAAATATACCTAATGAGCATGTATATAAGCTAAGAGTGAGTGGGGATTACTTACCTTGTGATGTTATGTTAAAACCCTCTCTTTGAAAGCTCCAAAATCGCCCCAAAATCGGATAAGAAATGAGAGAGAAGGGTTGGAGTTCGTATTAAAGAACTCACTGGCCCAGCGATTTTCGCTTTTGCGGCCATATTTCCGCACCTGCGACGTCCGCTTATGTGGTCATTTAGCCACTTTTGCGGTTCGGGGGAGGAGGGTTGACCCGACCGCTTCTACGGTCGTCTATCCGCATAGGCGGGACCGATTCTACTGTCCCAAGGCCGCATGTGCGATTCCCCTCAATTTCCCCCTTTCCGCTTTTGCAGTCGAGTGGCCGCTTATGCGGTCAAAGCTTATGCGGTCAAGGAACCGCAGAAGCGGTTTTGACAGAAGTAGAAGATGTTGTTTCTCTTCAAATTTCGACTTCGCTCGAACCTCGACCATTTGACGCTTGGGGCTCCCGAGCCCTGCCCGAACATTCTGACAAGTCTGAAATCACGAGGCAGACCTAGTCGAACCCTCGAAACACCCAAAACAACACTAGATCAAGGAATCGAACCCCAAAACCAATTGATCCAACTTAATGAACTTAAAGTTCTTAATTTCCTTTCAATGGGTCAAAATGCCCTTAAACTACTCGGATTGACACCAAATTTTGCGGGGAGATCTTAACTGATATTTCGGACTTGTACCAAGTTTCGGAATCGAAATCCGGACCCGATACCTATGAAAACAACAATTTCTTAGTTTATTTAAATCTTTGAAACTTAAACTTAACAATTTTTACATAAAAATCCATTACTCGGGCTAGGGACCTCGGAATTCAATTCCGGGCATACGCCCAGGTCCTCTATTTTCCCACAGACCCTTAGAAATTGCCGGATCGCGATTCCAGATCTGTTTTCCCAAAATGTTGACCGAAGTCAAACTTGGCCTTTTTAAAGAAGCAACTAGGCTTATTCTTGCCCGAAATTCTTCTAACTTCCGAACCACCCGCACCGCACGTCTTAATTTAGCTCAAGCAAATGCGTAAAGTATTATTTAAGGGAACGGGGTTCGAAAATACAAAACGACCAGTCGGGTCGTTACATCCTCCACCTCTTAAACAAACGTTCGTCCGCGAATGGATATAGAAAAGTACCCGGACTGCTGAATAAGTGGGGATATCGACTCCGCATGTCCTCCTCGGACTCCCAGGTCGCCTCCTCGACCGGTTGGCGCCTCCACTGGACACTCACTGCAGAAACCCTCTTGGATCTCAGCTGGCGGTCCTGCCTATCAACAATGGCAACTGGCTCCTCCTCGTAGCCCAAACTCTTATCTAACCGAATGGTACTGAAATCCAACACATGTGAATAGTCGGCATGATATTTCCAGAGCATCGATACATGGAAGACTAGATGAACTCCTGATAAACTGGGAGGTAAGTCAAGCTCATAGGCAACCTCTCCAACTCGCCTCAACACCTCAAAGGGGCCAAGAAACCTTGGGCTTAACTTACCTTTCTTCCAGAATCTCATAATGCCCTTCATGGACGAAACCTTCAGGAGAACCTTCTCACCAACCGCAAATGATACATCACGCGCCTTCTGATCTGCGTAGCTCTTCTGCCTGGACTGAGCTATGCTGAGCCTCTCCTGAATCAACTTTACCTTATCTAAGGCATCCTGAACCAAATCGGTACCAAGCAACCTAGCCTCACCAGGATCGAACCATCCGATAGGAGAACGACAACGTTGACCATACAATGCCTCATACGGGGCCATCTCTATGATAGACTGATAACTGTTATTATATGCAAACTCCGCCAAGGGTAAGAACTGATCCCACTGCCCTCCAAAGTCAATCACACGTGCTTTAAGCATATCCTCTAAAATATGAACTGTCCTCTCCAACTGCCCGTCGATCTGAGGATGAAATGTCGTGCTAAGCTCCATGCGGGTCCCCAACTCACTCTGAACAACTCTCCAGAAATGGGAAGTGAACTGAGGGCCTCTGTCTGATATGATGGAGACCGGCACACCGTGCAATCTCACTATCTCCCGAATGTAAATCTAAGCATACCTCTCTGTTGTGTAGGTAGTCGCCACTGGAATGAAATGGGCAGACTTGGTCAATATATCCACAATAACCCACACTGAATCAACCTTCCGATGAGTCTGCGGCAACCCAACCACGAAATCCATAATGATGCGCTCCCACTTCCATTCCAGAATGGGCATCCGCTGAAATAGGCCACCTGGCCTCTGGTGTTCATGCTTGACCTGCTGGTAATTCAAACATCTAGTTGCATACTCCGCTATGTCTTTCTTCATCCTCCGCCACCAGTAATGCTGCCTCAAGTCACGGTACATCTTTGTAGCACCTAGATGGACGGAGTACCTCGAACTGTGGGCCTTCTCTAGAATCCTCTCCCTCAAGCCATCAACATTAGGAACACATACTCGGCCTTGAAGCCGTAACACACCATCCTTACCAATATAAACCTCCTTGGCCCCTCCTTGAAGTACCATCTCCCTGAGATATGCCAAATATGGATCATCGAGCTGGCGGGCCTTAATCTCTCCCAATAATAAATACTGAGCAACCACACATGCTAGGACCCGGCTGGGCTCTGAAATAGCCAATCTCACAAGTCTGTTAGCCAAGGAATGAATGTCCAAAGCTAATGGTCTCATCTCTGCAGGAATGAATGCTAAACTACCCATGCTCTCCACCTTCCCGCTCAAGGCATCCGCAACCACATTTGCCTTGCATGGATGATAAAGAATGGTAATGTCATAATCCTTCAGCAACTCAAGCCACCGGCACTGCCTCAAATTAAAGTCACTCTGCTTGAACAAATGCTGCAGGCTATGATGATCTGTATAAACCTCACATGACGCCCCATATAAATAATGCCTTCATATCTTAAGAGCATGAACAACCGTCGCCAACTCTAGATCGTGCACTGGGTAATTTTTCTCATGAACCTTCAGCTGATGAGAGGCATATGCAATAACTCGTCCCTCCTGCATCAATACACATCCCAAACCCACACGAGAAGCATCGCAATACACCGTATTCGTCCCTGAACCAAAAGGCAATACAAGAACTGGTGTCATGGTCAAAGTCGTCTTGAGCTTCTGGAAGCTCTCCTCACAATCATCGGACCAACAGAATGGGGGCCCCTTTTGGGTCAATCTGGTTAGAGGTGATGCAATGGATGAGAAGCCCTGCACAAATCGTCGATAATAGCCTGCTAACCCCCGGAAGCTCCGGATGTCGATCACTGAAGTAGGACGTGGCCAACTCTGAACTGCCTCAATCTTCTTGGGATCCACCTTAATACACTCTCCTGACACTATATGCCCCAAGAATGCCACTGACTCTAGCCAAAACTCGCACTTGAAGAACTTAGCATAAAGCTTTTGTTCTCGCAAGGTCTGTATCACTACTCTCAAATGCTGCTCGTGCTCCCCCAGGCTACGCGAGTATATCAAGATGTCATCAATGAAGACAATGACAAAAGAATCCATATAGGGCCTGAACACTTTGTTCATCAGATCCATAAACGTCGTTGGAGCATTAGTCAAGCCAAATGACATTACCAAGAACTCATAATGGCCATATCTCGTCCTGAATGCAGTCTTCGAAACATCTGAACCTCGAATCTTCAGCTGATGATACCCTGACCTCAGGTCAATCTTAGAGAACACCCTAGCACTATGCAACTGATCGAATAAATCATCAATACTGGGAAATGGATACTTGTTCTTGATGGTGACCTTGTTCAACTGGCGGTAATCAATGCACATCCGCATAGTCCTATCCTTCTTCTTCACGAACAGCACTGGTGCACCCCACGATGATACATTGGGCCTAACAAACCCCTTTTCTAACAACTCCGCTAACTGCCCCTTCAGCTACTTAGGAGCCATACGGTATGGTGGAATAGATATAGGCTGAGTGCCTGGGGCCAAGTTGATACAGAAATCAATAACACAATCCAGAGGCAGCTAGGAAGATCAGAAGGAAAAACATCGACGAACTCCCGGACCACTGGCACTGAATCAATCGCCGGAAACTCTGCAGTGGTATCTCAAACATAAGCTAAGTAGGCCAAACACCCTTCTCAACCATGAGTTGAGCCTTCAGGAAGGAAATAACCCTACTAGGTGTATCTACAGTGGAGCCCCTCTACTCCAGTCTCGACAACCCTGGCATCGCTAGAGAAACAGTCTTGGCAAGGAAATCTAGAAACGGCGTGATATGGAGATAACCAATCCATGCCTAGGATAACCTCAAAGTCAATTATATCGAGCAACAGGAGATCTGCTCTAGTCTTAAAATCACAGAAAGTAACCACACAAGACCGGTAGACCCGGCTCACAACCACAGAATCGCCCACATGAATAGGAACACCCAAGGGCTTAGGAGAAATGGCCAGGAAATAAGCAAACAGAGATGATACATATGAATAAGTGGACCCTGGATCAAATAATACCGATGCATCTATACCACTGACGAAAATAATACATGTGATGACGGCATCTGAGGACAATGCATCCGGCCTAGCTGGGAGAGCGTAGAATATAGTTGGAGCACCGGCTGTCTGGCCTCCTCCTGACTGAGGAGTAGCTGGTTGACCTCTCCCTGTCTAGCCTCCACCTTTGGATCAGCCTCTACCACTCTGCCCTCCACTTCTAGATGACTGGGCCGCTGGTGCTCGAGTCGTGGGTTATTGCCCCTACTGTACTGTCTTGCCCCTAAGCCTGGGGCAATATCTCCTCATGTGGCCTGGATCGCCACACTCAAAACAACGTGGTGTGGCAGCCTGCCATCCTGATGACTATCCCTGATAGCTCGTAGATCCCGTGGGAGGAGCCTGGATATCCGGTGGACGATATGAAGTCTCCAGCATAGCACTGAAGTAGGGGCTAGAAGAACCCTAAGGACCTGAATACCCACTGGTAGAACCCCGAATAGTTGGCGAGCAGTAGGAACTCTCTGGCATGGCACTAAAATAGGGACGTGTTGAAGCACCCCGGGCGGGAGGTGGTGGTGCTGACGATGGGGGCCTACTGGGCTGACCCATCCCATACTGACCTCTGCCCCTAGCTGGGGCACCTCTGAACTCTCCAAAGAATCTGGCTCTCTTGTCCTGCTGTATCTGCTCCCTACCCCTCTGATGATAACCCTCTATCCCACGAGCAATCTTGACTACAAGCTGATACTCTGTACCTATATCCACCTCTCGGGCTATGCCCGATAGAATACTGGGTTGCAATCCGGCGACAAACCTCTGCACTCTCTCTGTATCTATCGGAAGTATCATGAGTGCATGGCAAGATAGCTTAGAAAACCTCGCCTCGTAGTCGGTCACAGACATCTGACCCTGCTCAAGATGCTCAAACTGATACCGCAGCTCTTCCCTCTCATAGGGCGGAATATACTTGTCCAGAAACAACTGCACAAACTGACCCCAAATTATGGGGGAGAACCGGCGGGCCTGCAAAGAATATAGGACTGCCACCATCTGCGAGCCCTGCCCTCATGTTGAAAAGTAGTGAAGTCAACTCTATGTGACTCCAATATCCTCATAGCGTGTAGTCTGTCCCTGCACCTGTCGATGAAGTCATGAGCGTCCTCATGACGCTCGCCTCCAAAGATTGGGGGGTGAAGTCTGGTCTATCTATCTAGTAACTTCTGCGGATCGTACTCCACAACTGGCCTAGGCTGGGGTACAGCTGCAACAACTGGCTGAACCCCCTTTGCGGGTTGGGCACCCGGAGTCTGATATACTGTTGCTGCATGAACTGGAGCATGAGCAGTAGGGGTCTGTGCTCCCCCTCCTACTTGTGAAGCTGCTGGTAGGGGTGGTTATAATACCGACCGAACCGAAAAAATCGGCCGAACCGTGAATTTCGATTTTTCGATTTCGGTTTAATCAGTTTTTCGATCGGTTCACGGTTTTAAAATTATTAATTTTTGGTTTTTCGGTGCAGTTTACGATTTTTGTGTTTTGGTTTTCGGTTAAACCGAAAAACCGAACTTGGCAACGAACAGTGTGAGTCTGGGTACTTTCTAAGATTCAGTCATTTTCATTTACTATTCTTTCTATTGAAATACTACATCAGACATTTTTTCTCCATAAATATTGAGCTAAGACTGTTTATGGCTTGTCGGTAGTTATATGAGATCATACTCCAATAATAAAATGACCTACGCCACAGTAAAGGTAAGAATCTTAATATCATTTCACATAACTTATTCCTTTTTATTTCCCCTTTCCTTAATACATGTTGGATTGTTTTAAACAAGGAGCAGGGCACGTAGCTGCAGAGTACAAGCGAGAAGAATACCTTCTTATGTTTAAGAGATGGATATGTGAGTTCAATTGTTTAACTATGACAAGAAAACTGAAACAAGGCTTATCAATATGACTTTTGAGTAAATAAAATTGTCATTTTGATACTGTTGAGTTTAACTGGTGATTTATCTATTAGTTATTGTATCAACATGCAATATTTTAATCAGACGTCAACCATCTTTATTCTTTTTAACATATACAACCAGACGTGATGTGTGTTTTTTATGGTCTTGTGCGTAATTATAAAAGTTATAAGTCTCCTTGAAATCGCTTTCCTACGAGTCTACAATCGTTTGAAACCGAAAATATGAACCGGAAATAACCGAACCGAATTTTGAAAAAATCGCACCGAACCGTAAATACTTTGGTTTGATTTGGTTATTAAAATCACAAACCGAAAACCGAATAAACCGAACCAAACTTTTATAAAACCGAGCCGAACTGACCGATGCCCACCCCTAGCTATTGGGTCTGCTGGAAATAAACCAACCTGAGTCATGCTGTCCATGAACCGAAGCATACGGCCCATGACCTCCTGAAATCCCGGCGCAGTCATGAAATCCGCCAGAGTAGGAACAGTTGCGGGCACCTCTCCCTGCTCCTCAGTAGTGGGATCCCCCACAGGGTCTGCTGGTGGTGCAGCTGGAATAGCTCTAGGATGCCCTCGTCCCCTACCACGGGCTGGTGCCCTCTTTCGGCCTCTACCTCGGCCTCTAGCAATGGGGGAGCAGCTCTTCCCGGGTCTGGAACGTCGACGGTACGGGTCCTCACCATCTGTGAGAGAATAAAAGAGGAAACTTAGTACACTGACCCTTGCACGATAAAGAATGAACAAAGAGTAGTCTTCCCTAACACCCTATAGCCCCTCGAAGATAAATACAGATGTCTCTGTACCGATCTATAACACTCTATTAGGTTTGCTCGTAACTTGTGAGACCTACGTGAACCTAGTGCTCTGATACCATGTTGTCACAACCCATTTTGCCTAAATAGGTCATGATGGCGCCTAACACCATAGTTAGGCCAGCCAAACTGCGAAATTATAATTAAGTCTCCATTTTTAGTTTTACCAAACCATATATACTAATGTTTTCAAGTAAATGAATAAAGCTATACAGATCCGAAAAATGAATGTTCACTACAGTGTGTGCCAGAACCCGGTGTCACTAGCTACAGGCGACCAGAAGAGTATACACAAAAATATACAAAACACTGTCTTACTAGCTGAATCAGAATCGACAGAAAACCATAAATACAGGAAAGGACTCCTTCAGCTACGGATTGGCATGAGAAAGAAGGCAGCTCATCGTAGAAGTCCCAGAAGCACTCACTGATATGCACCAGAGTGATGTCCGGATCCACCTGCCTCAAACCCTGTACATTTAAGTACAGAAGTGTAACATGAGTACATAAACAACGTGTACTCAATAAGTATCCCGTCTAATCTCGAAGAAGTAGAGACGAGAGGTCGACTCGATACTTACTAAGGTCAATTAATATATATACATATATGTGAATATGGCATAATCAAACATGGAATTTGCAAGTAACAGCATGGTATTGCATATAGTATAAGTCAAGAATTTTACGACATCAAGTTTATAATCTGTCAAGTGAGATGATGGCAAAACAAAGCATATATAAGCTTTTCCACAATTAACATGCGTACATAATACCGAGGCGATGGCCCGAACCAACAAAAATAAATGTGCACTTTTCGAGGGTCGACGACGCGCCTATAGATGCATCTATTCATACCGAGGCGATCGGCCCGATCCACAAATAAGAATGAAATATCAAGCTCACATACATGACACATAAATGGTCAAAATACCAAATCAAACATAATTAACTATAGAAATATGCTCATATCCTCCTCTTTAAGTCTCTAGTGCATACTAGGTGTTCATGACAACAATTTAACGTAATGGATATATTTAATAGGCATGTTGTATGTCCTAAGCTACACGGACATTTAACATAGTAGTAGCTATGCACGGGCTCTCGTCACCTAACCCGTGTGTAGTCCCCGCATTTAGCAACAAGTACTCAACACAAAACCTAAGGGGACAATTCCCTCTTACAAGGTTAGAAAGGAGACTCACCTCGCTCCGAAGCGCCCTTTCAATCACAAGACTAGGATCCAAGCTCAATTCGAAGCCGAATAATCCCCAACTAGTTTAAATAAGGCAAGAACTAATCAATAAATGCTCACAAGGTTGAATTCTAACTAATTAAGTGATTTCCCAACCTATCCCGCAGGTTTCCTAAATTCCGACCCCGGGCCCACGTGCCCAAATTCCGAGATTTTTTGAAGAAATTATTCTCCATAACCTAAGGATTACTATTATGTGAATTTTAGTTCATTACATAACTAATTAGGTGGTTAAATCATAATTTTACCAAAACCCTAGGTCTAGCTCTAACCCTTCATTTTTATTTGATGTTTTTGTGTTAAATCTACCTAATGATCATGTATTTAAGCTAAGAGTGAGTGGGGATTACTTACCTTGTGATGTTATGTTGAAACCCTCTCTTTGAAAGATCCAAAATCGCCCCAAAATTGGATAAGAAATGAGAGAGAAGGGTTGGAGTTCGTATTTAATGAACTCACTGGCCCAGCGATTTTCGCTTCTGCGACTATATTTCCGCACCTGTGACGTCCGCTTATGCGGTCATTTAGCCACTTTTGCGGTTCAGGGGGTGTTAACCAGACCGCTTCTGCGGTTGTCTATCCGTATAGGCGGGATCGCTTATGCGGTCCCAAGGTCGCATGTGTGATTCCCCTCAATTTCCCATTTTCCCCTTCTGCGGTCGAGTGGCCGCTTATGCGGTTAAGGAGCCGCAGAAGCAGTTGTGACAAAAGCAGCATATGTTGTTTCTCTTCAAATTCTGACTTCGCTCGACCTCGACCATTTGACGCTCGGGGCTCCCGAGCCCCGCCCGAACATACCGACAAGTCTGAAATCACGAGGCAGACCTAGTCGAACCCTCGAAACACCTAAAACAACACTAAATCAAGGAATCAAACCCTAAAACCAATTGAACCAACTTAATGAACTTCAAGTTCTTAATTTCCTATCAACGGTTCAAAATGTCCTTAAACTACTCGGATTGACACCAAATTTGGTGGGGAGGTCTTAACTAATATTTCGGACTTGTACCAAGGTTTTTGGAATCGAAATCCGGACCCGATACCTATGAAAACAATAATTTTTTAGTTTATTTAAATCTTTGAAACTTAAACTTAACAATTTTTACATAAAAATCCATTACGGGCTAGGGACCTCGAAATTCGATTCTGGGCATACGCCCAGGTCCCATATTTTCCCACAGACCCTCAGAAATTGCCGGATCGCGATTCCGGGTCCGTTTTCCCGAAATATTGACCGAAGTCAAACTTGGCCTTTTTAAAGAAACTTAAAGAAGCAACTAGGCTTATTCTTGCCCGAAATTCTTCTAACTTCCGAACCACCCGCCCCCGCACGTCATAATTTAGCTAAAGCAAATGCGAAAAGTATTATTTAAGGGAACGGGGTTCGAAAATGCAAAACGACCAGTCGGGTCATTACATAAAGGGAGCAAAGAATTTTGCATAACCATTTTTACCACGTGTCATCCATATCGATAATGCAGAAGTATTGAGAGATCATTCAATTATGCACATGAGGGTGCAATAAGTTTTGACATCTGGTTGATAAGAACGATCTTGAGAAGGTTTACTTAATTGCCTAAACGTCTCAATAATGGTAGAGTCACGAAGTGGATGTAGATCTGAAGATAGTTGGTAGTAATAGAGACTATGCGGTTCGTATGAGATGTCTATTTAGCGAAGGGTACAACTAGCAATCGAGATGCTGGAGGAAGTGAGTTTAACTATCCTAAGAAATACATGTACCAAACGAATGGCTTGAGTTATCTTATGATGGTGACATACAAGCGTTAAAGGTTGGTATCGTGGATTATCAGGATGTATCTTATGGCTTTGCGCCAAGTGAAAGGAGTTCACTATCAATGATCAAATTGTGGGTCATGTGTCATATCAGATTTGGCCTGCGATGTACTTAAGTGGTATTCAAAAGTTCTCTGAAACTTGCATATGAGTAAGAGCTGAGATTTGTATGGGATGATGTTGGGACCTTCGATGTTCCTATGTCCATAATAATTCTACATTTCAGTATCAGCAGTGAAATGAAAACAATTTCAGAATACTCGTAGTTCTCTGGTTAATCAGGGCACTCTCATGGGACAATTATCTTTTAATGCACCACTAGCATGAGATTTCGTAAATGGTTATTCTAGTTATCCGGCACAGACTTAGTATGAGCAGCCGAACTACAAATGGGTTGTTATAAATGTGGTGATACTATAAACATCATGAGAAATTATCCCATACTTGGGAGAAATATATTTCATCAGAACACACAGTCAACACACTCCATTATAGTTACTAATCTACATACGCTAGAAGTTAGAGATGGAGAACGAATGGGTAGATGGCGCCTGAGAGGTGGATGTCCGACCCATTGATATAATTTCTATAGTGTGACTGAGACCACTACACTAGATGACATCATTACAACTACAAGTTAGATTGTTATAAAAAGGATATTATTCCTTAATTTGATTTGATTTTGAAAAATTGAGGCGAGTCCTCTTAATATGCTTCACTCATGAGTGAGCTTCATAATCATGAGATCTACTTATGTAAATACTCACGTTGGGCTATTATATGGAGATAGCTATCCATATCATTATGTGTTGGTCACTAAGAATATCTATGAGGCTAAAAGTGATTTTCTATTACCTACTACAATGGGGTTTGATGTGATTTCAGGATAATTAGTTTCAATTGTCAATTATATGCCTATCGGTATGAGGGTTCATTATATGTTGTGATTCTCTTTGATGGAAATTATTGAAAAGAGAAAGAAAGGAAATCAAAATTTTTAGTTGGCATAATGTGAAAATACTTGTGATTCAGAGTTGAGGGTGATATCCTCAAATATTTATATGATGTGAAATATTTTAAACTGGGTTACAAGCTGGGGTGGATGTTATATAAGGACAAGGTCCTGGCGGTAAAAGGTTTATGTGTTTAAAATTCTCATTTTATGAAATTTAAAATTGCGTACTATATTTTAAATGGGAGTCATGCATGTTAGGCTTATTTGACAATTCTTGTATATTTTCTGTTCATATTCAGTCATTTTTGTGTTGTAAACATTGAGTTTTAGCCTACGAGATAGGCGCCTAGGTGGCGTTAAATGTGACTCGTAAATTCGGGTAAGTAATTATGAGATCTCCATGCCTCGTTGTGAGTAAAGCGGAGGTCTGAAATGAGACATTTGTTAACATAAGGTTAATTGGTAATGTTGTGATTTATGAACAACTATTATGGCCAGAGACGAGGTTATGGGCATACAGATGACGTGTATCATGTCCAGATATCATTATGATAATGTGATGCTTGTAATGTAGAGATTAGTATTATTGATATATACATTGTGGTATTTCATTGGGTTGTGGATGTGTTGTTAGGAGTTATTTTGGTGTTACTCTGGCAGGTGGATAGGCCCAATTACAGGGGAGGCTCTACTGAAATTTCTAGAAAATTTGGGAGTTAGAAAAAAAATTGGATACATTTAAGATGTGCGAATAAAGATATAAGTTACGTTCTGTATTTGAGAATGAATGAC
Organism: Nicotiana glauca; assembly: GCA_026770625.1. Classification (NCBI taxonomy): domain Eukaryota; kingdom Viridiplantae; phylum Streptophyta; class Magnoliopsida; order Solanales; family Solanaceae; genus Nicotiana; species Nicotiana glauca. The sequence continues at coordinate 129,291 of MU789480.1, forward strand.
CCTAAGTGTGGGAGAATGTAACATCCCGGAGAAACAATTTCGAAGTAATTAAGCGCTATTAAAATTTGAAGTATGTTGAAATTGTCACGACCCAAATCCACTACGGGTCGTGATGACGTCGGACACCGCTGTCAGGCCATCCAATTAGATTACCAATTAATTCCCTCTTTTAATACTTTTGAAAAATCTAAGGTTTTTTCCTTCTGTTTCACATACAATAAGATCATTTCTTGAATTCAAACTTAAATAATACCAATTGGTACAAAGATTTACTGAAATCATCCCAGAAACCCGGTGTCACAAGTGCATGAGCAATTACTAATAAAGATATAAAATACAACACAACATACGTCCGGAATACAATGGACAGAAAAGAAATACAGTTACTAGAAAGGGGCTTCAAAGACCTACGGGTCGCCTTGCATACTGCAACTCACCTAGTCCCTGAATCGTTCGTGTTGTTGCGCCTAGTAGGTCGCTAATGTATCAAGTACCTGTCAACAAAAATGCACAGAAGTGTAGTATGAGTACGTAATCAACATGTACTCAGTAAGTATCCCGCCTAATCCCGGAGGGGTAGAGACGAGATGGTCAACTTTGACACTTTCTAATGGTCCAATAATGACTCATCCGTAATATGTTTACTAATCAGTGGATTTATGCTATAACATGATTTTTAAGCCAATTAGAAAGAAG
>MU789480.1:151958-166679 GCA_026770625.1 Nicotiana glauca
TCCCAAATCAACTCTGGACTTCTCGAAATTCAATTCCGACCATGCGTACAAGTCATAATACCTAGAATGAAGTTGTTCATGACCTCCGACTGCTGAACGGAATGCTAGTACTCAAAACGACAGGTCGGGTCGTTACAATTGTATTGGGGTGTGTAGATACGCGGTAATTATGTGAGAGAAAATACAAAAAGGGAGAGAGAAAAATAATATTTAGCATATATGGTGCCTTAATTGTAGGATGCAACTATATTTAGATTTTTTGCTATAAAGGATAAAAGGTATTTATAAGATGTAATATTTTAAAATGGTATTTATTTAAAATAAAGAGGGTACTAAAGTTATCTATAGGGTGTAATATTAAAGCAATACAATCTAATAGGATCAAACACGCCGATCATAATTTAATTTAATTACTTAATATTTTTTAATATTGACCGCACATCGCGCGGGTAAGACTACTAAAATATAATAAAAGGAGAGGTAAAAGCACATTATTAAGATAAGTGGCAATATTAAGACAAAATAAACTAACTTTTTAACTAAAAAAATTTCTTAAATTTTGAATTAATTGGTTACTCTATTTGAATTAATAAATATAATTATATTATAATTAGCTATATTAAAAAATAAAAAAAAATAACTACTCATTCAAATTGGGGAGTAGTTTCCGTTGGAGTTTTAAGTTATCTTAAAATTAAAAAAATAAAATAAATTGCTACAATAAAAAAAACAAAAATATTAATAATTAAAACTGACATTATTAAGACAAAATAAACTACCTTTTTAACAAAAAAACCTTCTTAAATTTTTTTTATTTAATTGGTTACTTTATTTGAATTATAAATATAGATATCATATAATTAGATATATTAAAAATAGGAAAGTGTAAATAAAAAAATAACTACTCAATAAGACGCCAAGTATTTATTTAAAATTATTTTAAATATAAAACAAAATAAAAAAATAAAAATTTGCCAATTCAAATTTGGGAGTAGTTTCAAGTTGGAGTTTATGAAAAAAAAATTTACTTTTCTAACTAATTTTTTTTAATTAATTGGTTACTCAATTTGAATTAATAAATGTAGATATCTTATAATTAACTATAAAAAACAAAAAAAAAATTACTCATTCAAATTGGAGAGTAGTTTGAAGTTGGAGTTTTAAGAATATATTAAATAAAAAACAAATAAAAAATATAAAATTAGCCATAATAAAATAATGGAAATATATAAATAAAAGAAATACCCATTCAAATTTAGGAGTAGTTTCATGTTGGAGATATTTTAAAATAAAAAACAAAAAAAAAAGAAAATAACTTTCAATTCAAATGAAAACTACAAGAAGTCAAGTGCAATTGTTAAGACAAAATATTTTTCAAGTTGCATTTTTCAACCTGAGAGTGATTTCAAGTTGGAGTTTTAAAATTATCTTAAAATACAAAAACTAAAACTAAGAAAAAAATTAAATTAGCTACAGTAAAAACAAAAATATTAAAAAATTTAACAAAAAATCACTACATACTCAAGTTGGGGAGTAGTTTTGGTTACTCCCTTTCTAACTATAAACTTTTGAATCTTAACTTTTAATTAATTTGTTACTCTATTTAAATTATAAATACATATTTTATAATTAGCTATAATAAAAAAAGTAAAATAAAAAACCCATTCAAATTGGGGAGTAATTTCAAGTTGGAGTTTTATAAATATTTTAAAATAAAATAAAATAAGTTAGCTATAATAAAAAAACATTACTTTATTTAAATTTTTAATAAACTGCAAAATTTGAAAACTAATCAAATAAGTATTATAGTAGAAAGGAATGTACGAAAATAGGGAGATAGAGATAATTTTATGATATTTATATTTTAAATAAATTAAAAAATAAAAAATAAATAGATAACACTCAAGAAAATTATTAATAGTTCTAAGTACTTGCTAATTCAATAATAAAAATAAAAATGATCAAATTTTTTATTTGATTACTATATAATGTATATCATATAATTATGTATAGATTGTGTTATATTTCTGTATACTATATTAAATAATAAAATATAAATAATATTTATTAAATTAATCTGATATATTAGATCATAATTTATAAGTTTAATATATTCTCAAATTATCGGCCCATGTCGCGGCTCTTATACTAGTACTAGTCGGGGTCGTTTGGTTGGAATATGAGTTATACCGGTATAAGTTATACCGGTATAAGTTATAATGGGATAAGTTATGCTAGGATTAATTGTGCTGGGATTGTTGTTTATTCATTGTTTGGTATGTTGTATTAAGAATGACAATTGAATAATTTATAAGAGGAAGGTATAAGTTATACCGGTGCTAATTACCCCACCATCTGTGAGGTATAAGTTATACCGGTGTTAAAATTAACACCGGTATAACTTATACCTGATTTGCTAACCAAACAGAATATTAAGGTGTTATTAATTCTTATACCACCCTTATAACTCATACCAAACGACCCGTATAGTACTAATATTAGGGTTTCATTTTCATATAGTACTAATTTTGCTTTCTCCCCAGTCGCCAGACGCACTGCGCTGTCCGCCTCGCTCACTCAGTTCCTCACCCTCAGAAGTCAGACCTCACCAGTTCTCTGCCAGTCCGCCACCGGCCACACGGCTCAAGCAGTCAAGCCCTCACCAGTTCTCCGCCTCACGACTCACGCGGTCACGCCCCCACGACTGAGCCCGTCAAGACTCACTTTTCTATATCTTTTTCCGGCAGAGCATTGCACTAAGGTCAGTGTTTCATATCCCATTTCTGAATTCGTCTTAATTTGGTATCTTATAAATCAATTTTTGCATATTTTCCTTTTATGAAGCTCGAAAAATGGTTTCCCTAAAATGTTTGGTTTCTTGAATTTATACTACACTGATTGTTTGAATTTATCTTAGTTGATTCTTTATCACAGTCCTTACATCTCTTCATTTGAAGTACTATTTGAATTTTTTGCTTAGCCATCACTTATAGGAGTTAGATGGCTGAAAGCTTTGGAATTACTGCGAAATCTTATTTTGGGACTTACAGCTCATGTTAATCTTTAACAAATAAATTAAATTTACATCTTTTTAAAATGATTCCAGATTTCCAGTTTGATTAAAGCCATAAAAGCATATGTCGCAGTCTTCTTTAGTTACCATCTGACGCAGAATTAGTGACATGTACTATATGTGAAGTAATGTTTCTTTATCTCTATTGAAACTAAGAGAAGCATGAGGCAGTTCAATACTTTGTAGTAATGAAAGCAAACCTTCTGTTATCATATTATCCTTTTTTATGTGTAGTTATATGTATTTCATTTTAAGATTTTAAAATGAGGCATGTTGAGCGTTGTTTGGAGCGCAATTTGGTGAAGCCTATAAGGATTGAGTAGTTGTTGTGTTGTTTACTTGAATTTGAACTATTAGTATCATGTTTGGACTTTGAACTTGTTAATCTTAAGGTTGCTACTACTTTGTATTGTTATTAATGTGTTTGAACTATTACTTTGGAGTTTGGACATTACTGTGTGTACCATCTGTTTTTGGATTGTGAAAGTTGGGATCTTTTTATCTCCTATTTTTGTTAGATTGGAATTTTGAGCTGTTTGCACTTTGTATGTGGGCAATTGAGGTACTGGCCACTGGGTATGTTTAGTTTGAGGCAAAAATTTAATCTTTTTTGCTTTTTCCTTTAGAATTATGATTATATGATTATGGGTGTTGTCAATATGTGTTTAATTTTTCTATGTGCAGCTTTGAATTGTTGTTCTATGTGCAGCTTTGTGACAGTCTTCAAATGCTTGTAGTTCTGCCACAAGATCTTGATCTATGTTGCTCAGACTCTCCGAAAATATGGCCGGATACGTGTCCGATCCTCCAAAAGTACTGCATTTTTTAAGGATCCGACACGGGTGCATCTACATTTTGGAGAGTCCGCACAACATAGATCTTGATACTGAATAGAAGTTTAAATCTCATTTTGGAACCTTTAAAATTGTTACTCAGCTGTAGTTTAGCTTTTAGTTTTATACTGAAAATGGTATATTGAGAATTTCTTTTATTGGATTGAAATCCACACCCGCTCCTTGGTCCTTACCTTGAAGTGTCATATATAGCAGCTTCCATTAAACTTTGTACAAATATCACTTTGTACAAATATTAGCGTTCAACACTCTTAATTTTAGGTAATATTCAGCATTCAGCACTCTTAATTTTAGTTTTACCTTATCGGGTAAACCGATAGCCGAACCGATAATGATCAATAACCGATAACCGATAACCAATATCTTATCGGTTTGGTTATCGGGTTATGATATTTGTAAACCGATAACCGATAACCAATATCTTATCGGTTTGGTTATCGGGTTATGATATTTGTAAACCGATAACCGATAGGCAAAACCGATAATATTCGAAACCAAACCGACCGATGCCCACCCCTACTCCAACGCAGTCTCACAGAATCCAACCATCAAATATTTTAATTAACACTTTCAACTCAAACAACGATTCAAATTTAGCATATGCCACCAAGAATCCAACCTAATTAACATTGAAAATTGTTGGATTCTTGGTGGCATAAGCAATAATTTATTGCAGAAAATAAAATACACGTAAAAATTCAAACCTAGAATCCCATATCATCACAAAAGAAGAGGTCTGCAAACCTAAAGATATTCAAAGTTGTATCCAAGCAACAATATTAAAATTAAATGATAAATGTGAAGCTGAATTTACATCACTGCACACCAGTGAGATGTCAGATTAATAAGCTCCAACCAAACTATTGATCCAACAATTACAAATTAGGAACTAGAAAGCATAGATATCTCAAAAAATCAATGATTCTCCCGCAAAAATATTTTGCCCATCAATTTTCTATTTTAAAATACAGAGAGAAAAATCCAGTCATTCTTCTTTTTAGACTCTTGAATTTGGACAAGCATACACAAACAACGACCCTAAAAATACACATGTTCTCTTCCTTTTAGAAAAGGAGTAGAAGATAGAGGAGAAAAGCTGGCTGCTTTTTCATTTTGTCATCTCGTAAAGTTGGTAAAAATATGAGAGAGGGAATTGAGAAAGGGGATGGAAACATGTGGGACCCATATTTCCACTTGTCAAATGGGTAGAGGTGCCTCGTACAAGTTTTGTTGGTTGAGTCTCACTCAAAATAAATCTCTCCTCTTTGACTTGATGTTACAGCGCTGCTCTCGGAACTCAAATGGCAAAAGGGCTGCAGCTATTCGTCAGCAGTACTCTCTCTCTCTTGATATTTCACACACACACACAAAAACACAAATATTTATTGTATTTTATCTGTTCTTATTAATCGTGATTTATTTGTCTGTTGTTGTCCTTATTAAAACCCTAACACTGACGCATTCGATTTTTGTTCTTTTAAACAGGATTATCATTTTACACTACGAATGAAAGATTGAAGAAGCTCTTTTCACCTTTTGGCGTTGTTACAGAAGGTTACTTCACCTTTCCTCATTTCTATATTGTGAAATCATTATTTTTTCATCTGAAATTTAATCTAATTTATCCTCAAAATAAGTAAGTGTGAAATTTAGGGTGTGTTAAGTATGACAGCAGTCATTTCCCAAGGAAATTTATGTCATGGAAAATATTTTCAAAATATAGAGTATAATATTAAAAATTAATAAATAATATCAGCAAATTGGAGAGTATTCTGATGAAACTTTTGAGTACTAGAGATTATTAATGAAGTCTAGTGCTAGTCGAAGATAGTTGGTGGAAAAATGACTTCCGCCCATAAGCGAGGGAAGTCATTTTCCTCCTTTTGATTGAATTGTTTTCCATTTTCCCTTATACCAAACGCCCTTTATCTACTATACTTGATTGCCCTATAACTATTTATAAATATGGAATATGTACTTTGTGACGGATTTGTTAAATAGGTCTATAATTAATCTGGGATTGAGGCTTAGTTGATTTGATTGATTGATTTATATGGATTTGTTAATTTGGGCGAGCAGCGAGGCTTGTTAAAGACCCAAGAACGCAAAGGCCTAAAGGTTTTGGATTTGTTACCTTTGAGTCAGAAGCAGATGCTCGGAATGCATTGAATTCCATTAACGGAAGGGTAATTCCTCAGCTTTGTTGGTAAATGTGTACACTTGCTTCTGTGTGTTTGTTGATGGTGTGTTTTGTGTATATTTTATGGAACATGCTTAATGATGGTGCCTATCATCAGTTGTGGATGTAGCCTTCAGCAATGAGTGCAAGCACACCCGCTGATTCAAATTTTTAGTTTTTCTTAAATATTGTTTTTTATTTATTAAATCTATCCATTGTTAGATAGGAAACACATAGTTTTTCTAGTGGTGTACCACTTTAAAAACTAGGTGTTCCTCTATTATTGACAATTCTTAGTGTCTTTCGCTTAGAAAACTATTTATCAATCATAGATTAAAGAAGACAGATGTCTATTTCCAGCACTTCACATCAAAACTATAAGCGAAAGATTTTTCCAAGCATCTTAAACAATTTGGCGAGCTGTTTGACTTTGTGAACTTTTGCTATCATCGACCAGCACAAATTGTTGCATTTGTTGGTCTAAAGGACTTGGTCCTGCAAATGCTTTCAATTGGAGACAGGATAATCATTGCTCGAATGAAACTAATGATAAAGGTTGGAAAATGTAAGTTGGGGGCATTAATAGGCTTATAACGAAACATGCGAAGAATATAACCATCTAAAGAAATCTAACTTTCACTTGGAAGGGGTCTAGGGAAAATCTATGGAGAAACGGTGTTTGGTCTAGGAACTGTATCTCATTATGTTTGACTATTGTTGCTGTTGTTTTTGGTGTTTACTTTATTTAATTGTTTTATGGATATATAATCTACCTTTGTTGAATTAGTTGTCTCATAAACTCTTTAGTGGAAATGAATAGTAGGAAGTCTCTTGTTGTTGCGAGTCTTCCTTCTGATTTTGCAAGCAATATGGTAGAGCAAAATCTCTTCAAGTTCACTGGTCGCAGATGTTTCATTGCTTTAAGTAGTGGTAGTCGTTGAGCTATTGATAAGAAATTGGGAAGTTGTAGTAAAGACTAAAGAGGTTATAGAAGTTATATTGATAAGAAACTGGGAAGTTGTAGTAAAGACTAAAGAGGTTATAGAAGTTATCATTTTAAGGAAAATAAGGACTGCAAAATGATGAGTTATTATTTTGGAGGTGAGAAATTTTCAGCAGGTAACAAACAAAACAAGAAAAGGAAGAAAGAAAAGTATACTCATATTTTGCATAACTTGTCAGCTGAAGAACAAAATTATGATATCAAACTGCAAACAATTTCTGAGGGCAATCGGACCGGGTAAAACCTGAATTAACCGTGGTGCACTTGCGGGAAACTCCTTGCCGAGGGCCTGTGCACCCCCGGGATTAGTCGGGGCTCGAAGAGACTCGAACACCCGGTGCAAAATCAAAAAAAAATTATGATATCAAACTCCAATCCTGCTGCTCGCCAAGATGACGAACTGTCTGTTACCCCTCTATTAAGCCACTGCCACCAGTCACCCCCTGTGGTCTCTACCTTTCTTGACTTCTCATCTAATATTGGCACCTCATTGCCGCATCTATGCTTCTATTACCCCTCTGCAGCTGAACTTTCTTTTTGTGTGTGTTTTTAGTGCAAAATGACAGTTGAGAACATTAAGTTGTTCAAAAGGGTAATCCCTAAACTGTGTACACAGATCAAAAAGAATGTTATAATTTTTTATAAAACACGGGAAAGTACCCAGTAGACAGAAATAGAGATGAGTGAAAGCACAATTGCTGAGAGCAGTAGACATCCTATATCAATGATATGAATATGTTAGGAAAATATTGGTGTTGGTCTTGAAAATTATTTGTGCACATGTCTACTTTGGCGTAGCTCTGTGGTTTGTTTGCATATCTACTTTTGATGTATTTTGGACTTTGTCGGCTCTCTAGTTTTGTAGCACTTCAACTGTAAATGAGCTAACAAACTTTGTGTTGTAATCTTTTTGCATCTTCTTGATGCCTTTAATGATATCCTGCTTACGTCATAAAAAAAATGCATAAAGTGTTTTCCGTTGACTGGAGATGTCAATAATGCACCAAGCTTTGGCTTGAAAGCTAATTTGAGATTGTGGTGGTTGGTTAATTGTTTTTAACAATTATGCTTGATTTACTTATGTGCAGAGTCTTGATTTTATGGATTATTTCAGAAATTTAAAGTAGATGGCTTTTTTGAGAGAGAGAGAGAGAGGGAGAGAGAGAGAGAGAGAGAGAGAGAGAGAGAGAGTGTTTTGTTTGTTTTTTGTTGCTTAAAATCTTGGCTTTGTGAGATTGTCGCGAAAAAAAAAAAAGTCAGTCTACTATAAGGACCAGGGAAAAGATTCTGATCTGCTAAAATTAAGAAATCCTCAACAATCAGGGGGAATTTAAGTGGCATTATGTCTTTGCAGAAAGCTCCTTTACTTCCCCAAGGGAATTTGTTTTCCAGCATTATAAAGTGTATTTAATTTTGTTTCATTTTTACCTCCTGGTGAAATATCGAATGTTGGCTGTCTGAAGAGTCTTGCTGCTTCCCGTTTTTCTGTTCTGTCATTGAAATGATCTACCGGTTGCAGATTGTTGATGGAAGACTGATTTTTGTGGAAGTTGCTGAGAATACACAAGCTACAGAAAACAAAACATCCCATAAATAACTTTCTCATAATTCAGCATATACATCATGGGAGAATTTTTGGCCATTGCTCAATCCTCCATAGTGCTGCCTCACTTTCGCGTCCAAGCTTGGAGTCAAAGGCAGCATTTCTTTGCTCATAGTCAGCCATTGAGGTCACTTCGTTCATCTCTACATCCATTGAATACCCCTTGCACGGTGTACCCAAACTTGTCCACTCGATCAAAGCCTTCCTACTGGGGAGTCAAAGCCAGTGTTGTCTCTGATTCTACAATGCCAACCACCTTCACTGTTGATTCAGCAGGGCCAGGAATTGATATTCTGCCAGAGACAGGTGGTGGTGGTGGTGGTGGAGATGATTCTGGGAGTGCAAATGGCGGTGGTGGTGGTGGGGGAGATAATGGTGGCAATAATAATAATAATGATGGTGGCAACGAGGGGGAGTCAGATGAAGGCAAGGATCATAACAATAAAAAGAAAATGGCCCTTTCTATGTCCCAAAAATTGACATTGGGCTATGCTTTCTTGGTTGGAGCTGGTGGTTTTATGGGTTATCTGAAAAGTGGCAGCACGAAGTCCCTAATTGCAGGTGGAGTTTCTGCCTCCCTTTTGTACTCTGTTTATGCTATGCTTCCAACGCAACCTGTTTTGGCATCATCAATGGGTTTCGTCCTCTCGGCTGCACTTCTGGGAGTAATGGGATCTGGGTTTCTGAAGTCAAAGAAGGTTTTTCCAGCTGGTGTTGTCTCCTTTGTGTCTCTTGTTATGACTGGTGGTTATCTGCATGGAATATTGCGCACTGCACATTAGATCCCTAAACTAAGCTACTGATCAACATGGACAATCATTAGTGTCTACTCTCTACTGTTGATTATAGTTTTCCTATCTGTTTGAATTTTGGATTTTGCAAAGTTTCCTCTGGTGGACTCTAATGATGTATGAAGGCTTACTTTATTAGCCCTCTGTTTCTGTTTATTCGTTCTGTTCTGGAGAAGTTTTCCTTTATTATTCCTGTTTTTATGTGATTTTCCGAAAATATCTCAACCAGATTCAATGGTTAAGGCTCATTGGTCTCGGAGGATCCAACAGTATCTCTAACAATAATCTGGATGTGTACAAGATGTGCACATTGTTGAGGAAATTAGGACACTGAAATCTGTGCTCAACGTCCAGAAATCGGAGACCGAAAACAACTACTAATTGTTATTTCAGTTTATCAGTGAACAATTTAGGAAGTGCTTTTTTATCTGTGATTCGAACAGGAGATTTTTTTGGCAATAATAGGGGCCAGATGAAACATTGTTATCGAGTTGAACACAAGAATGGTGTGAAAGTGACCAGCCTAGCAACGGAGACTTACATACATCAAATCAAACAATTAAACCTTAAGAATTAGTACAGATAAAATGAAAATACATATCGCATAAAAGACACGTATTGCTCCATTGGTTGGGTAGAATACTGAATGCGAATAAGTTATTTATGGTCCAAGGGGTGGGGCTGCTGAGGTCAATCTTAACATGCATGTGTCATAAACAATGTAATTTGATGTGCCCCTTGTTCCCATAACACTTGCTGCTTCAAAAGTTTGGTCTTTTGGTCCTTGGCGTTGTAATCACAATAGAATAGCATTGGCACGTCCATGGCTCTTGGTGAGACTGTAGACAATTTGGAAGGAATTCCTCGATATTGGAACAAGATTAGCAGCCCAAAAGAGTTGCTGGAGATGTCAAAACTCTTATTCCTTTCTTCTTGCCTGTAAGGAGCTCAAAATATGAAATGAATGCTCCGAAAAGAATATGCCTTATCAACACAAATTCCTTGAAAATTTCTGGATGTTAATGTAACTAAGAGTCGAGAATTATAGACCTTCAATGAAGAGGATTATTCCTTCCAGTAGTTATGCACTTAAGTTCTATAACTGCATTTTATTGTTGGGAAAGTTACTATTATCGTCACTGAACAAAAAACAAATACACAAATAACTTTTCCCACAAAATTCATAGTACTAACAGTTAAGTTCAATAATGGTGAAATTCGTAAATGCTATGTATGTTTTTTCGTTTGCCTTCAAAAAGCACTTACTTTCTTTAAGACGCTAACTTTCACAACAGCTAAGAATTATCTCAGTTTTTCCGCTAGTGAGCTATAGAAAGGAGCAAAGGCGTGATTTTCCCTTGATTACTATCAAGCCAGGGAACAGTGGCGAAACTAGAAATTTTTCCAAGGGTGTTCAATATATGTTATATATCTCTAATATTTAACCTATATACATTGTTTAATTTTCTTGTAAGGGTGGTCAGTTGACCACCCTTAAAATGGTGTAGCTTCGCCCCTGCCAGGGAAGATAACCGCATAACCTAGGAAATACAACTCCATAAGCGCAAGAAAGTACGAGGATAGAAAGAATCACATGATTTCCTATCATAATAGAAGCAACAATAGAATAGGAGTGCACAAGTTCGCAATTGTCCACTAAATGACATTAGGACTTGTATTCCAATTTTTGAGTGCTTTCTAGTGGAGATCATCTCTTCTCCGTGCAAAAATTCTAGAATGGAGTTAAGACATTGTCCAAGTCACGCAAAAGATTGCAAAGAATAAGCTTCAAATCTGGTTAGTGACCTTACAGTGCAAAATTAGGTGGTAAACATCTTCATGATTCCCTTCGCAAGGGGTACATTTGTTATAGAGTTGCAGACTTCCTTATCCATTAGCCATGAGAAATAAGCTCCTTCAAGTGTGTTTTATTATACCAAATCTTTCCCCGATGCCAAAAATTAGAGGTGGCAAACGGGCTGGTCGAGTAGGGTATGGACGGGTCAAAAACAAGTAATGCAAAAACGGATAAATTATCCGACCCGATCCATATTTAATTCGGACAAAAATATGGGTTAACCAACGGATAATAAGGATATCCATATTACCCATGGTTTCTTGAATATAATCACTTTTGGTAAACTTCCTGGTCTCTCAAACTTAAGAACCCCCAATTAAAGTTAAACCCATTAGTTATCCATTGGTTATTCATTTTCTTAGTGGATAATATGATTTTTATTCATATTTGACTTGTTTTAAAAAGTTTATTATCCAACTCATTTTTAATGAATAATATGAGTAGATAATTGTTTTCTTTTATCCATTTTGCCACCACTGTCTATACTTTGCATAAGACTTTGGTGTGCTACAGTACTAGGACTAGATAGTTAATTAAGCCTCTTCATTTGTACTTTAGGGTACAAGGAGGAAAGTGCACTCTTGAGGAGGTCTGCAACTCTATAACAAATGCCCTAGTTTTCCCCTTGTCAAACTTCTGGTGCCAATTCATGAAAAGTCTTTGAGAGTGATACTTAAGGTTCTAGTGGTAATACAACAATGCCAGAACAATCTTGCCCCTTAAAGGCTTAAATGCATCATTATCAGGCTTTGTTCTCACACACAAAAAAAATTAATTACTTGAATTCAAGTCCAACCACAGTTAATATACGTTTAAGTTTGTAATTTCATAAGCCCCAACAAGAATAAACTTGAATTTAAAAGCATAAGTATACAAATGGAGTACCATTTTTTAATTGTAAGACAGATTAAACTAACAAGCGACACCAATGGCCAATATCTTTCACTTGAAGAGTGAAAACTCACCAATATCCAGGGAATTAGTTATCCAACCTTCTATATTGGATAATTAATTTCACCATTTTAGCATAAAAGTTATTTATATTGGATAACTAATCTCACCATTTTAGCATAAAAGTTATTTCAAGAATACTTAATATTCCAAACCAAACATGATATTAATCCCAAACTTTATCCAAGAATTATTATTCTTATCCATGTACCAAACAACCCCTTAGAATAAAGAAAATGGTCAAAGTTCTGCAATCTTACCTCAATGATTTTTTTAAAAAAAAAAAAAAAAAAAAATGGACATTTGACATAGCTTCCAAATGTCGAAAGAATCTGAGCTAATGTACCAACAGTAAAGGCAAGTATCATTTAACTTTATTGATTCCGTCAACATTCACATGTAAAAGAGAAAAATATTCACCATTTCAAGCACCAGAACACCAACAAACAAACAAACAAACACACAAAAATCAAGCAAGGAGGAACAAAAATTGTAAATTCGAAACAAGGGGTTTCATTGATTGATAATAGAAAACAACCTCCTAATAAGGTCTAACAGTTCCAAGTTCCTCCTAATGGGGCTGGATGTTTTCAAAAGCCGCACCACTTAAATAAAATCCTCTAGTACAGCAACGGATATGCTCTTTGCTTTGTTCAAGAGAATTGTTAATAGTCCGTCTGGACGAGAGGGAAAAATCATGTGGTTTTGTTCTTATTTTCGTGTGAACTTGTTCTTTGGTTTGGAGCTGGTAACTATTTGTCATTGTTCTTTTTGTGATTACAATGGATAAACTGTTTATGTTCTTTTAGTTTTAGCTTCTTTTTCTTAATGTTTTATGAAATTACCCTGACATGTTACACGAGAGGTGTGTTATGCTCATGCCAATAAGATTCGTTGATACCAAGAATGTTGGTTGTGATGTTAATAGAGACGTCACAGAAGAAATATAAAAATGGAGGAGCTTCATCAATTGACCCGGCAGCCACCAACTATTTTGGGAACTGAACATAATTTATTAACTTGATAGCAAACTGACTTAAAGGCAATGCAAGAGAATGATTCACCTAGAATACATGTCATATGGGTTCGATAATTACATGATGACCAATAATCATTTTTTTAGGGTTATTACTTGTTAGGTGTATGATATCAAAATACTTGATACAGAGTTGCCTTCTATTCAATCCAGCATAGACTCCCGTATAGTTGCAAACAAAAAGCTGAGAATGCCAACAACAGACTTGATAGACTTGATGCCTTCCTGCTGCTTGGTAAAGGGAGCTGCAGAGCAAAATACAAGTAGTTTAAGGCATAGGTGTAGTTGTTGAGATAGGTAGCTGATGCTTTACAAGCCCAAGCCCAAGTCCAATTATGTATTTATCATTTGTGTATATTAGGCCCAATAGAGGAGGACCCGGTTTTGTAATTAAAACTTTGAGATATTATTTCATTTTTCAGTTTTTGTGCTTTCTAACGGAAGAACAGAGGCTCTCGAACATTCCTCTCATTTTTCTCTCTCTATCATTGATTTTTCTCCATAATTGATTATGAGATTATCATGAATATTAACATGGTATCAGAGCTTAGATCCATGTTCTTCTAATCTCAAGCTTCCGTGCGATTCTACCCCCGTCGATTTTCATTGAATATTTCGATCTGTAACAGTGTTCGTCGCCGGTGATAATTTTTTGGTTAACTCTTCGGGATTCGATGGGTTTTCTTCACGAGATGATGTTTTATGTTGATTCTAAAGGTTTAATCGAGATTCTTCAAGTTCTGACCGCTTGTTCGAGCTAAGGATTTGAGTTAGGGTTTTCTCCGATTTGAGCTAGGGTTTTCTCACTTGTTTTTTTGTTTGCTTGAAGGCCGTTCTCTTTCCGGTTGCGAAAGAGGCTGGTATATCTCCTTCATTATCTTCTATTCCGGTGATATAGTTGTTGGTGTTCTTACTATTTTTTAGAGTTTTTTTTTTTGCCTGCAAATATGACGAATGGTGATTCTGATCTCCCTCAAACAAATGCATCTAATTCTGGTTCCCGTACTGTTTTTCATGAAGACGATTATACTCATCCTTGTCACCCTTTATATGTTTACCCTTCTGATGTGTTGGGAACTTCTTTGGTTTCTACTCCTTTTGATGGTACATGCTATGGTAGCTGGAGGCGTACTGTATTAGTCGCATTGTCTATTAGAAATAAAACGGATTTCATAACTGGTGCTGTTGGGAGACCTCCTGATGGGTCACCCTTAGCTAGACAATGGCAACAATGTGATGATCTTGTAATATCTTGGCTGGTAAATTCATTGTCTAAGGACATTGCTAGGAGTGTAGAATATTCTGAGTTTGCTAAAGATATATGGAATGAACTAGAAGAACGATATGGTAAAGCTGATGGGGCTAGGGTTTTT
>MU789480.1:167907-177964 GCA_026770625.1 Nicotiana glauca
AACATCTTAATGATGAAGCCCCTCCCTTCTGTTGGAACTGTCTACAGTATTCTTTTGTCTGATGAAAAACAGAGGCAAGTATCTGCTGGGACACAGTTTCCCTCCAATTCTACTTCTTTCAATGCTGGTGTGTTGAATCCTGCACCAAATCACAATCATGGTCTGTCAAAACCTCATTACATCTCCAAGGTCTCTTTTGGTTCTACAAGGTCTTCTGGGGTGTGCAAATATTGCAAAAAACCTGGTCACAGCATTAACAGGTGCTACAAATTGCATGGTTTTCCACCCAACTTCAGACCTACAAAGAATTTGGGGCCCAAAAGATCAGCTGCTCATGTTGAGCTTGACCCCAGCACATTGTCTGGTGTTTCTCCTGTAGAATATGGTGCTGATATGTCTCTATCTCAGAGTCAGTCTTCATCTGCAGTTCCTGGCTTTACCAAGGACCAATATTCCCAGTTGATGATGTTACTACAGCAGCAAGCCCAAATCACTACTTCCCCTCCTGATTCAAACCTCATAGGGTCTGCCAACTTTGCTGGTATGTTGCCCACCCAAAAGGGAGAATCTTATGGAGCTTGTATGATGAGTAGAGTAGATGGGATAATTTGGATAATCGATTCAGGAGCATCTGACCATATGACCTCCAATAAAAATTTGCTTTTCAATATACAAACTTTACCTGTTCCTTACTTAGTTTCTCTTCCCAATGGCTATAAAGTCAAAGTTACTAATATTGGCTCTATAGTTTTATTTCCTGATCTTACTCTTCACAATGTTCTTTATATCCCTAGTTTCCAATATAACCTCATTAGTGTTCATAAGCTATTATGTCATGATGCTGATATTGTACAGTTTACCAAGGCTGCTTGCACTCTACAGGGCCCTTCACTGAAGAAGCCAGTGTTGCTTGGTAGACTGGACAATGGGCTTTACAAACTCTTTTAACAAGCCATCTTTGCTGGGCAACAATGTCCTTCACCTTCCTCTTCTTTTACTACTTTTAGTTCTGTTTCTTGCTCTTCTTCTACAACTAATGATGCATATTCTGTAAGTACCATTGATGTACCTAATAAAGTCAACAACGCTGATGTTGCTTGGCACTATAGACTTGGACATGTTCCTTTTTCTAAGATGAAGCATATGAATAGTATTGGTTGTATTTTTTCCTCTAAACAGTCTTTTACATGTCCTATATGTCCTTTAGCAAGACAAACTAGATTACCTTTTCATGATAGTACAATCCAAACTACTAAGCCATTTCAATTGATTCATATAGATACCTGGGGTCCATATTCTACACCTACCTATACTGCTTCTAGGTATTTTTTAACAATTATTGATGACTATACTAGAGCTACCTGGACACATTTGATGGGTGCCAAAAGCAATGCTTTTGACCTTCTCAAAGCTTTCATAACAATGGTTGAAACTCAATTTAACTCTATAGTCCAAACAGTCAGAAGTGATAATGCACTTGAATTGGGTTCTAGTATTGTAGGGTCTGCCTATTTCTCCAGTAAAGGTATTATTCATCAAACCTCCTGTCCACACACTCCACAGCAAAATGGAGTGATGGAAAGGAAGCATAGACATTTACTTGAAACAGCTAGGGCTCTTCTTTTTCAATCCCATCTTCCTATTCACTTCTGGGGTGACTGTATTCTCACTGCTACTTATTTAGTTAATAGATTGCCTTCCAATTTACTTCTTGGAAAAACACCTTATGAACTGTTGTTTGGGTCTGTTCCTGTCTATTCTCATCTCAAAGCATTTGGATGTCTATGCTACTCTACTGACACCAAAACTCATAAAAACAAGTTTCATCCTAGGTCCATTCCATGTGTCTTTATAGGATACCCCTTTACAAAGAAAGGCTACAAACTCTATAACCTTTCCACTAAAACAGTGTTTTTTTCAAGAGATGTTGTCTTTTAAGGAACACATTTTTCCTTTCTTTGGTTCGTCTCTTGGCTTACCTGATGTCCCTTCTCCTTTGTCTCCAGACACTTTTAATTCTTTTCCTGTGTCTTCTCCCTCATCCTCTTCTTCTATTTCCCCTTCTTCTCCTTCCAACTCATCTCCTTCTCATGCTATAAGTCCTTCTCCTGTTCTTTCCTCTCCTTCTTCTTCTGTTTCTCTTCTCTTCCTTCTTTCTCCAATTCTCCCACTTCTCCTTCTCCTACTTCTGATCTTACTTTGAGAAGATCTTCCAGACCTCATAACCCCCCTACTTACCTTAAAGATTTTCTTTGCAATTCTTCATCCCTTATTCTTCCATCCAGTACTGATGCTGCTCCTATTTCCCAACTTCATATTCTTGAACCTCACTCATATTCACAAGCTGCAACTGTCCCTGAGTGGCAGGATGCTATGAGGCAAGAATTTGAGGCCTTGGAAGCTAATAAAACTTGGGAGATTATTCAGCTGCCCCATGGCAAAAAACCCATTGGGTGTAAGTGGGTTTATAAGGTCAAGTATAAAGCTGATGGGAATATTGAAAGGTATAAGGCCAGGTTAGTGGTCAGGGGTGATACTCAGGTAGAGGGTGTGGATTTTCATGAAACATTCTCTCCTGTTGTTAAAATGTCTACTGTTAAAACACTCATTGCTGTGGCTGTTAAACAGGGTTGGCCTATGTTTCAACTTGATGTTAACAATGCATTTTTGCATGGTGATCTTGATGAGGAAGTTTATATGAAACTTCCTCCTGGTCTATCTGTAGGGGTTTCCTCTTTCTCTTCTTCTTCTTCTTCTTCTTCTTCTATTTCTTCCTCTTCTTCTTCTTCTCTATCTGCCCCTTTGGTCTGCAGGCTTAGAAAATCCTTGTATGGGCTTAGACAGGCTTCAAGGCAATGGTATGCCAAGCTGTCTCAGGCTTTGCATTCCAGGGGATACACACATTCCCTCAATGATTACTCTTTGTTCACTAGAGGTTCTGGGAAGTCCATGGTCATTGTGATTGTTTATGTGGATGATATTATCCTAACTGGTACTAATGAACTTGAAATTGCTTCTCTTAAGGAGTTCTTGCATCTTTAGTTTAAAATCAAAGATCTTGGTTCTCTTACTTACTTTCTTGGAATTGAAGTTCTTCACACATCTTCTGGGGTACTTTTGCATCAGAAGAAGTTCATTCATGATCTTTTGGTTGAGTTTAACACTTCTGATTGCTCTCCTGTTACTTGTCCCCTTGAACTCAATGTGAAGTTGAAGGCCAAAGAGGGGGATCTTCTTCCCAATCCTGAGAGTTATAGAAGTTTAATTGGTAAGCTCAATTTTCTCACTCACACTAGACCTGACTTGAGCTTTGCTGTACAACATCTCAGTCAGTTCATGCAACAACCATGTTATCCCCATATGAAGGGAGCTTTGCACTTGCTGAGATATCTCAAAGGGACTTCTGATTTTGGCTTATTTTTTTCTAACTCTCCTGATCTATCTTTGCTAGCCTACTGTGACAGTGACTGGGGTTCCTGCCCTGATAGCAGGAGATCTGTTTCTGGATTTTGTATTCTTCTAGGTGGTAGTCTTATTGGTTGGAAGTCTAAGAAACAAGCAGTGGTGTCTCTTTCTTCAGCTGAAGCCAAATATCGCTCTATGAGCAAAGCTGTGGCTGATATTACATGGGTATGTAGGCTCTTGTCTGATTTTGGGGTGTGTTTTACTTCTCCTGTTCCCCTTTATTGTGACTGCATTTCTGCTATTTATATTGCTCGCAATCCTGTGTTTCATGAGCGGACCAAACATATTGAATTGGATTGCCATTTTGTTCGCTCCAAGCTTGCTGAAGGATTGATTACTTTGTCTCACACTTCCAGTGCTTCTCAGCTCGCAGATGTATTCACAAAGCCTTGATGTGGGCCTTCTCACCATCTGCATATTCGCAAGTTGGGCGCTTTGTCACCCTCCAACTTGAGGGGGGCTGTTGAGATAGGTAGCTGATGCTTTACAAGCCCAAGCCCAAGTCCAATTATGTATTTATCATTTGTGTATATTAGGCCCAATAGAGGAGGACCCGGTTTTGTAATTAAAACTTTGAGATATTATTTCATTTTTCAGTTTTTGTGCTTTCTAATGGAAGAACAGAGGCTCTCTATCATTCCTCTTTATCATGAATATTAACAGTAGTTAAATGAGAAAGATGTTCCATCACATTGCCATCTGAGTGTAAATTGACCTGAATAGAATGGAATGAAACCACAGAATTGCATAGCTCTCAACTTATTTGAGATTGTGAGTTGTTGATTGATTACAAATCCTTTCTGCCAAGACTTGGACCCATCGAGTCAACATGCCGTGTATTGCCATCGGTGAGGCTGTAGGTCTCCTTGAGAATATAGCTTTCCCATACAGTACCTTGCGCTACAGCAATTTCAGTAGGAAAGAAGCAATAGAACCTAATGCGAAAAGGTGGCTGGGCATGCAACTGACATCATAAATAGACAGCTCTGGGGCACTCCCTCTAATAAAACAGCAAAATGATAATTGGTTAAGTACTAAGCAGACAAAGATGCAGGTAAAACAAAGAACATCAACACCAAAGAAATGAGCTTAATATTCTTTAGTCTTGGACAAAATGTGTTGGAATGAAATACATTCCATTATAGTCTACCTAAATTGCAAGAAATAAAGGAAGAACTAATGTGCGATCTATGGTAGCAATGCTACTTGGAGCTTTCATAGCAGAATGTGAAATACTGCTACTGTAGAAGCTCCGATTATACACTTGAAACGTAAACCCCCTAACAATTTTCAGGTTAAAACTTTAGCTAATAGTTCTCATCGTTTTGCCCAAATCTAATGCTTTTATCAGACAATCTGATCAAAAGAAGTACCTATCAAAGAACTGGAACAAAACCAATGTTAAATATGTGCATGATATGCTAGATTGCTAGGAAAAGAATGACCTTAAAATTCAAAAGGAGAATTAACCATGCTTGACTGCCCAGTGCAAAACTGAAACAAAAAAAGAACACAATTTTAATTCAATTGGGATGCAGACATGAATGAGTTAAAGAAAGCGCACATGAATGGACTACAGCACTGCACACAAAAAAAACGAAGACATGCAAGGAAAGCAAAACTAACAAAGGCTACTGATCCTTACCGAAGTGAGAAACTTCATAGACCAGAAAAAGTTGCTGCAGGAGTCCTATGACATATACCTCTTCTGACTTATGACAGTTGTACCATCTTTGGTACATGGGTCTGCCAATAACGAAAAACAACATAAGAGAGTAGGTTAGATAAAGGAAGCACAAATAAATACTTAAGGTACACCACCAATTTGTAAACTCATGATAAGGGGAAAAAAACTAAAATCTCGTTACTCCAATCACATCTCACAGAAGCTGGTTCTATATCCTTTTGTATATCTATATATATACACACTCAGATAAGCTGAAGACACGTGATGTTATTCACTTTAATTAGCACAGAACATGGAGACCCTACGCTGTGTGTGTCCTACCTGGACATGTTTGAACAGTTACCAGATTCGACCAAATTTTACAGCAGTCCAAGCTAAATATCAAGGAACAAATGAATAGCCAGTGCTTGCATTTTGCAATAGGTAGCAGAATGCCAATTGGAACGAAGTAACAGCTTCGGTGATACTGTGAACTAGTCTACTAACAGTTTTAAGGAATAAATGTAGCTTCTACACCTCTATAAATTAACAGAAGGTGTGAACTTCCAAATCAACAGCATATTAACGTTTCCTTATATAAAATTTGAAGTACATTATCGGGTACTAATAGTGAAAACAGTCATGCGAATTATGGTTGTTCCAGAAAATACAAACACTCAGAATCGTACATTCATTGCCTCTCGTGAAACCTTTATGAAGCAGTTCAAACAATGCATTAAACGAAATTATAAAAGGTAAATCTTGCAAACTATTTTTGTAACATATCTCCAAGTAACTCAGAGATATTACAAAACACTTCGATCCATAAGATAAAAGGGAAAAAAGGAGTCCAGTTATTAAGGTCAGTTGTAGATGAATGAAAAACCTAATTTGAGTAGAAAACAAGGTTGTGTTATAACTGCAAGCAACAGGAAGTAGGGCCATTTCTATCTCAAATATGATACAAGCAGCACAACTGTGGGTGTTCATTATCCAAACCTTGACTAATTGTTAGGTTTCCCCTCAAAACATCCTATGTTACTCTGTATGAATTAATACACAGGAAAAAGATAAGAAAAAGTAAGTGTTAAACTACCTCCCTCGAAGTTCTCAAGATGCCCAACTCATAGTTCATGGTCCTCAGATAAAAAGGTGGGGCCTTGAACAATTCATGGATACGGCATTTTAGTGTAAAGAATTATGGTTGACATGATCTCGTCCTGTATAAAGTATCCAGAATTTTGATAGTCAATACTGAATTGTAGTAACTGATTCTAGCAGATGTGGGGAGCTCATTTTTCAGGTTCCATTGACTAAAGAAGCAAATGTGGCATGAGACGCCTTCAGACCACTTCTTATCATCTCATCATGCAATTCAAAAGCTTTCGACATTTCTCCAGCGATGCAGCAACCATAAATCAAAAGGTTATATGCCACCGTATCAGGCTTCAGACCATTAGTCAACATAGATTCCCATAGGCATGTTGCTCCCGACAGATCACCCCTCCTACAAAATTCATAAATGATTGTTGAGTAACTTATGCAATCTGGGGAAATAACATTATTTTTCATTTCAAGCAAAAGATCGATTGCTTCCTGAATTTGGTCCAATCTGCATAAACCCCGTATGATAATATTGTATGTCACAGTGTTTGCAAGATACGCTTTAAGCATTGCATCATGAAGCTGTTTAGCTTCTACCATGTACCCTTCACCTGCAAGATGATCGAGGAAACAACTATATGTGAATTGGTTAGGTATCAATCCCTGAGCTAACATTTCTTTGTAGAAACTCTCTGCTTTATCAACTAATCCAGCTTTGCACAAGTTATTTATCATCACAGTATACGACACGATATTTGGGATGCATCCTTCACTGACCATTATATCCCAGCATCTAGAAGCCTTTTTAAGATCTCCAAATTTTCCATACGCATCGAGCATGCTAGTGTATATTACTTCATCTGGCTTCATTCCTCGGTCGTGCATCTCCTTCAAAATCTTTAATAAATATCTCATGTCATAATGCTTTAGAGTTCCACAAATAAGTACACCGTAGCACACAAGGTCCATGTTTATTCCCTTCTCCGCCATCTCATCTGTAGTGGTTAATGCATCCTTTAGTCTTCCTTCCTTGCAATAACCATGCAAAAGAGCAGAGAAACACATCTCATTCAGATAATGACTTTGTTTTTGAAGGTCACCAACAAATTCTTTTGCTTCAGATACTCGACCTTTTGCACAAAGTCCAGTTATCAAAGATCTGTAGGTGTATGTGTCAGGAACAAGACCCTTCTCCACCATTTCATCAAACAATTCAAAAGCCCTTACAATGTTCCCATCTTTACACTGCCCTTCAATTAATACATTATAAGTGATCTCATTAGGAGTTATATTCATTTTCACCATCTCATCAAACAACTTACTTGCTTCTGTCATCATGCTTGCACGACAAAAACCAGAGATAAGTGCAGTGAAAGTGAAAGTATTAGGTGAGATTCCTTTGCCTGTCATCTCGTGGTAAAGACTAAAGGCCTTGTGCACTTCTTTTTCCTTGCAGTATCCATCTATCAATGATGTATAGGTTACAACAGTTGGGGTCAATCCTTTATCAATCATCTCATTTAAGATAGATTCTGCAGCACTACACTTTCCAGCCTTGCAATGGCCATTAATGAGGGAATTGTACGGGTATACGGTTAGTTCTACCTCCTTACCAAGCATTCTATTATAGAGACTAAGTGCAGCATCCAATTTCCCTCGTTTGCAGAAAGAGTCAATCATGATGGAATAAGTTACACTATTCGGGCACAGCCCTTTATCCTCCATTCTACCAAAAAGCGACTCTGCTTCATCCAACTTCCCATCTTTACACAACGAATTAAGAAATGCATTATAAACAAATAAATTCGGCACAACTCCAACTTTTTCTACCATATCAACCAATCTATATGCAGCGACACAGTCACCGCCTCTCCTCAATCCGTCAACAACACTTGACACTACAGCCTCACGTGGAACCAAACCAAACCCCAACATCTCATCCACTAAGCTTCGACCAAGCTGAAATTCATTCACTTTACACAGCCCCAAAATCAAAGAGCAATACGTGACGACATCAGCATTCAACCCTTTACAACCCAACAAATTCTTAATTTCAACGGCCTCCCAAACTCTTCCACCCTTACAAAGCCCATGAATCAATATATTGTACAAGATAATACTCAATTTACTCCCATTTCCCTCAACCCAATTCATCATTCCCTTAGCCTTTTCAAAATCTTTCAACTCACATAAACTCTTAAGCACAGCTGTATAAACATACTCATCAAGCTCAATACCTAAAGTCACTGCTTTATCAAACAACTGCAAAACCAAATCGAACCGTCTAATTCTAATCAACCCATTTAACACAGTGCTTAAAGTCCTTAATTCTGGTACTAATGAATTATCCATCATAAGCCTAACAATTAAAACAGAATCAATTACTCTCTTATCCTGAACATAACATTGGGTCAACAAATCAAACCCCAAAGAGTGATAAAAATTGAATCTTTTATAAGTATCTAATAAATTATCAAAAACAAAACTTGGGTTTTGTTTTCTTTGCAAAAGGGTCTGTAAAAGTGAAGTGGCGGGCCAATAAAGATTGGACTGAACTAAGGAATGTACTAAAATACAAAAAGATGCATTTGAATGGTGAAAATTCTTGTGTAGGCCAAGAAAATTGAAGAAGCGTAAAGCCAACCTTGAATCATCAAGGGTAAAAAGGAGAATTTGCTCAACATGATGGGGTTTTAGTTTTGTGGAAATGGAGCTGTTTAATGCTATTTTCCAGCTCCGTTTGCTCCGAACGATTTCGTTTAGAGTTGAAATGAAGTTTTGTTCGTTTTCTTGGTAGTTGGGTGATGTGGATATAGTTCGCCGGAAAATGTGACCGGAGAGTGGCCTGCTCCGGCGAAGGGAAGGGTTCATTTGGTGGTTTTGGTGAAAGGGTAGGATTCGTCAAGGAGGTGCCGCTTTCTTGGGGATCTAAGTTGATGGAGGCGCTTGAGCCTATTTTGATAATAGTGTAAATTTGAAGGGCAGGAGTGCTAACTTTAAAAGTAGGAAAATACGTAGGTTGCTATTTAAACCCGTCCCCAAAAAAAGTAAATTTGTTACGAAATAAAAGTAATATAGCAACAATTGTTATGAAACAATAAAAGAATAAGACGAGTATTGAATCAATCCGTTGATGTTAGTGTCCCACATACGAGTATTGGATCAATCCGTTGATTAAGCGCTAACAATCAATGGTAGTGTCCTCTTGTCTGCTTTTTTGCTCATGCCAATGCCTAACAAAACAGTTAAGAAATCTGCATGGGATTCTGTACCAAGAACATCGGCTTCTCATGTCGATCTTCCGTTCGGCCAATTGGACAGCGTCATCTTCGTTTAGTTTACTATTCAACGTCCCCCGTTCCCTAGTTGTACAGGTACAGCCCAGAAGCTTCCTCTTTCATATTGATGAAAGCGCTAGGCACCTCTTAACAATTCAACGTCCCCCCTTGGCTTACCCAGCTTTTAAGGTGAGAACAGCAGATCCAATATCAATAGCTGTGGATTCGATTCCTATTCTTATAAATGCAACCTAAGCAGCTACTTTTGTCCGTGCATATCTTAAATCATGCTTTTCACAAGTTCGGTACGCTAGAGGGTGACGAAGGAACACTAGTTCTATTGGCTCTAAGCCCGCATTCTTCCGAGCAACCAAGTCAATGTCAAAGAACCCGAGCGAGGGCCTTCTCTGCGCATTCATGTGCAGCTAGGGGAGTTGCATGACTAATTAAATTTCCAAAGCTATAAGTCCTAGACTAGAAAGGAGATTTGCTTGGTGTTAAGTCAACTCTACTAGATGCAGTTGCCCAGGAATCCAATGCACTA